>PVIH01003277.1:70934-164703 GCA_004025045.1 Sigmodon hispidus | reverse complement strand
TTTCCCTCTGAATTTTTTTTTCCATCCCTGTATATCCTTATTGAAAGTCTCTTCCCCCTCCCACCACATCTGATCATTTTTCTTCTCTGCAACTCCCCATCCCCTCCCTGGGCAGGGAGCAGACAGTCCTATGGTCACACTGGCCCAATAATGCTTGGATCAGTCTTCACTCCCGGCCAAATCCAGTTTTGTCCCCCCTGCCTCAAGAGTGAGTCAGGTGTCCCTATAGATGGACTGGGGTTTCTACAAGTGAGGAGATGAGAATTAACCAAAGCAGCAATTCCAGAGCCAGGAGGATAATCAACCTTTCATGGGGCACTTTTATGATTGAACTCTTTTCCCACTACAAAACTTTAGGTATATTTGGTTTTAAATGAACCTATACATCAATATTTTTAATTTTTTGGATTCTACTATGTAGCCAAAGTCGAGGACCCCTTCCCTAAGTCACTACACAGGCATATTATCTGCCATCTGCTCTGTGTTGCTAGTGTCAAGGCGTCCTGTTGTTACAGATAGTTTTAATTTTGATGAACGATAAAGCTTTTTGATAATCAATGATGTACTAGAACAGACATATTAGAACAGAGAGTGGATGGATCATTTTATCACAGACATCCATCCTCGCCTACAGCTTCCCACATGCCCTCTTGTCATAATTTGAAACTGCAGAGGGTGCTGGGAGAGGGAGCTAGAAACTGCTGCTTTACCAAGTCTTAGAGGTGATTCTACCATGTACCAAAGGCTGAACACTTCTCAGATGGATCACTAGTTATACAGAGGCCTTATTATGATTGGAGACAGATTGCAGGAGCAATGTCAGGATCATCTTGGTCTCCTTGTCTCTCATGACAAGCATGCAGCATGACCTCCTGTATGATCATTCTAAAGAAGGTGGTCACCATAGAAGTGACAGATTCTCTCTTCAGCTTATTTCAGTATGATTAAATGAGTGTATTTGGGACGTGCCTCTCCCGTTGAAAGACAAGTTGATTGAATCTGACGACAGCTTCCCTGCCCTCTGCTCTCTTCTATGGCTGACTCTTATGTTCTCTACATCTGGATCCACAGCATTACTGTGACCACTAAGGGGCTTTACCCACATTATGCTCCACAGTACAGAGCACTTTGAATACAAACACTGATGAGAAAGATTTTTAGAAACTCGTTAATCACTTTGAAAAGTGAGTTTTGTACAAAGTGCTAAATGGAAATTGCCTTGGATTATTTTTATGTTTAACACCTTCCATCAGCCCAGTCTGCGGCACAATTCTACAATCTGCACGTGGGCTTAACTGTGAAATTCAGTGTTGTGATGTTTTGATTGAGCAAATTTTATCTTTGCAAATATTACATCAATAAAATTATGTTTAGCCAAACTGATTTCCCATAGTTTCTTCATTATTAAAAATAATATACTTATTATTTAGTCAATTACAAAGTCTAACAAAATTAGACTTTTAATATGTTTATTGTTATTTTCTTTCAAAGTTCAAATGATAAGATCAGACTTTTAAGTGTGTTTGTAGACTGACTACATTCATCTGCATCTTCTATATTCCTGGGATAATGCCAGAGAGGAGAATTATTCCCACCACTTTATTGACAAGTATAAATGGAAGCTCAGTGTAGTTAAGCATTGTCTAAAATCCCAGTCAACCTCAGGTCATCTAACACCTATCTTTGACTAGCTTTGGAAGCACTGTATATTATGTCCAGGAGGATTCTAGACTAGTAATTTAATTTTGAGTCTCCATGTGTTTCTGATGAAGACAAACATCTTACTAACTCATCTCCTAGTAGGAAGACAAAACTGTGCTTCCATCCAGCTTTCAGAAAAGAACAAAGAGGTTTACATGATTCAGGACATGGCAGACTGCCAAGAAAACTTAGGAAGAATTAAGCTTTGTGATTGAATTTTGAAGAAAGTCTTTCCCATCACTTTATAAAGTTCCATGAGGCAAATTTACAGCACAGGTGAGTTCTCTACCCTCCTTATGATCAATAATTTGCACAGTTCTTGCCCCTGGCAAATGATTGTTTGAACAAAGAAGAGAAAAATCTCAAAGGAATTTATTTAGTGGATGAAATATTTGAACAAGCTCAAGGATAGCTGCTTATGACCTTGGGTAATATTTCTTCCAGTACTTCTCTATGCTCAATTTTGTGATTAAAAAAGAAGAAATTTCCTGTCACCATGGTTTACAAAAGAGGTGCAAGAGAAGGGAGAGAAAGTAACACCAGGAGTCTTGAAGAGTTGCTTCCACGTGAGTGATTCAAAAGCTACTAGCCAATCCTTCCTTATTTTTTTTTTTGTCGTTCAATTTTCTTCCTCCCTATACACCCAATGACAGGAAAACTATGCCCTACACAATAGCCGGAGATTCATCTTAAGAGATGAAAGTGTGGATTAGTCGATAATCATATGGCTTTTATAATTCCTTCCAGATTGCTCAGACTCTTTAGCCATCTGTGTGACCCTTACGCTAATGTGGAACATGGCTGTATACCCACTTTATAAGGAAAAAGGAGGTATATGGAAGATTCTGAGACAAGCTGCTATGGTGCTATCTGCTTCACAGATGTCTCCTGGTCTTTATTTAGTGCATACTTATAATTAAAGGCATAGTAAGAGCTCATATATTATGGGAAAAATCCCCTAGGTTGTCAGAAGTCTGGGTACTGTTGTAACACAGAAATGTTCAAGCTGGTTTGAGTGTACCCACAAGGGGAAGTGGATGATTTCATTGTGTACTGTCAAGGCTAGACTGAGTTACTTGACCTCCAGAGGCATGATTTCTTAAAATGGTCCTTAGGGCCAAGTTGTAGTCAAGGCTTCCATGTTATTCATCCTCTCTACTTGACTGACCACATGGACTGACTCTTCACACTCTTCTATTTTCCTGTGGCTTGGCAGCCATTGAATGACCTAATTTAGAGAGATTGAAATATAATGTAGAAGTAGGAAGGAGACTGGCTTTAATAGTTGATTAACATATCCTCCAAGAAAGGGGTTTCAGCTATTTGCTCCCCATAAAAATAACTGAGGACCAGACTGAACTTTCAGTCAATAATCTATTAAAATATTATTTTTTAGTATTTTGTTGTCCTGTGAATTTTGCTAAATTAGTCACAAGGAGTAAACTTGTGGAGAGCATTACTGCTCAGTGTAATAAGCTCCCTCATTCCCACCCACTTATTATGCGATGTGCATAAATATTATACTTTTACATTTATAAACATAAACTGAAGGTAGAATAAAACTTATGCCAGATATTCTTATTCTAACAGTAAAAAAAATGTTCACACTTACATAAACTAATTAAAAATAGAAGTCACCATTCTCAGAGATACATCTTTTAAGTTTTATGTGTGATGTTTATTGAAATTTATGATGTATATATGTGGTCTTGATCAAATGTGAACTTCTAATAATCCCAATGGTGCTCAATCTAGAAGAAATTTAATACAAAGAACCTTGTGGTCATAAGGAATTTTTTAAAATTAAATTTTAACATTTATATTGGTTTAGTGGTAGAAAAATATGTCAGGATGAGCAATAAAAACCAAAATAAAAAGTTATATTCAATAGCATAAAGTTTTTGTCACAAAGTGGGACAGAAATATAAGTTTACAGAAAAAATAACATTTTTTTCTAATGGTAATGGAAAGCTTAGTCATGAACCTTTGACAACAGAGGTCAGGCTTCCTGAGATATGTTTCATTGTGTATTTATTGAGAGAGACTTAGGGAGCAACACTGTAGGACTCTCACCTGGGCTGAGAGATAAACTGCTGTGTAGTGTAGTTGTTGGAAAGTCTGCCTACCACTCAGGAAAGCCAGGGGTCATACGGGCCTGATAGGGGTCATGAGGGGCAGGCCTAGTGATTTCCACAGAACACAATCTCTCCTCAACCTTGGAGTGCTTCCTGCAACCCAGAGCAGTTCCCACGCAGAAACACAGATCTCACCCCAGCCTAGGCATCAAGGGACCAAATGTGTTTATGGTGGAACCTGAAAGTACCTGCTGCAAAGGTAAAACTGATATTAAATTGTTGTGAGATCTTGACTCCAAGACTGCATGTAGAACAGAGTCATAAACATTGTTGTCAAAGAAGGTCCTATTTTATAATCTTAAAAATTATGACTACGATTTCATTTTAAGTATGTGAACAGTTTTAAATGTACAATGTGGAAACAAGTACTAATGTTTCCACAATCCTTTGGAGGGTCCTGATGTAAAAAGCTAAACAGTGGACACTGTGCTTCCTAAGCCCCTTGGCTTTCCATTCATTGTTGAATGATTTGTCAAAAAATTGTATAAATTCCTGAAACATTTTTGGCTTCATAGTGTTAGTGATACTTGCTGGCAAATTAATAAGTAGACCAAGAAGCTTTTTATGTAGTGTCTGCTGAGATCTATGGAAGGAGTCCTGGGGTCATCCTGTGCCCATGTGACTGATAGAGCACTCTGATAGCAATACACCACTGAGGAGCAGGGTTCAGCAATGTCCCTGGGAAGGACCAGCATGTAGTCTTTCTGACACACAGCTTGCAACACCCCACCATTCTGTCATTATTGAAGCAGCCTCAGGCAACACTAGAGCAAGTGGATATGGCTTTGTTGCAACAAACATTTATATTGAAAACTAAATGAATTATAAGACCCAGCTTGAGGATGATAGTGTGACAGCCTCTGCTGAAGTCTACCAGGTCAATATTACAATATTACAGACAACAAGTCTGTGCTGAAAATTAGTCTCCACTGCTCAGTTTGAATGTTAGTGTTGCTCTGCCAATATCCCTGACAGGGATCAGCTTAACAGAAGAACTGTTTTTTTTGCTACAGTTGGAAGGAGATAGTCCATCATAGTGAGGTCATGATGGCAGGAACATACAGCTAAGGGTCATACCATGTCCACAGTCTGGAAGTAGAGAGAAATGAATTCATGTACCTGGATTTCTTTCTATTTTTTATTCAATCAAAGAGGCCCCTCCCATGGAATTTAGGGTGAATCTTCCTATCACAGTTGACCCAGTGTAGAAAAGCTCTCACAAATACTTCTCGAGGTTGTAGTTTTGTTGGTGATTCTACATGCAGACAAGTTGACAATCAGATCATCTATCCGATGAAACATATTTCTTTATACAAGAGTTTGAGGAAAATCTAAAATAAAGAAACAACTAACTTTAATTTTGTGGTGAAATGGATGGATCCTAGAACCTTCCTCTCCTTTAAGAGACTGATAATAAAACTTTGTCTTTGCTGTCAATCGTTCCGTCCCAGAGTCTCAGTTCCTATCTCTTATCAGATCCTTAAAATGCAAATGTGACATTCTGTAAAGAAAGAATTGTAGGGATAGGGTGAATAAATTTCATATATCACTGACTTCCTAGAAATCAATGGGTCCATGAAAGAACTGGCCCTGTTTCCACCAACACCAGACAATTCCTGTGCCAAGAAGTGTATGGCACATGGCATAAGCTCAACAAACAAGTGAGACCATGAATCAAAATGCAGTTTTGGGTAGTGTTGCTCTATATTGTTCTGAACAGTTTTTAGAATAAATTGATGTTGGTTGGATACAATTAGTATTTTATAAAATATTAGTGTCTGCAGGGACATTGAAGATCCAAAGTTACACCTTGCTCTTCTTCAAGTATCAGACAGGGATAGCAGTATCACCAAGTGTTGAGAGTAAAAAATAGGATTGAAATGCATTCATCAAGAGTCTGACAGATATTACCATTTTTTAAAAAGTCAGACTTCCTTTTGAGAGACAGAGACTCCCATTCCTAATGAAATCCCCTCTCACATTCAGTATTCTTGCAAACAGTAACACGAGTTCTCAAATGCAACCAAAACTGATATATTTCATTGTCAGTTACCTTGGGTGCCAAAGTTTATCCCTGAAGGTTTTAGAGGTTTCGAATGTTGTTCATACACACACAGACACATACAGACACACAGTCACACACAGGGAGACAACACACATACAGATACACACAGAAACAGGAACACACACACACACAGGAAGACATACATAGACATAGGTACATATAGACATGCAGAAACACAGAGTACACACACAGAGATACATACACAAGCACATACACATACATATACATGCAACATAGATAGGCATAGACACAGAAACACACGCACAGACACAGGTGTATACAGACACACAGAGACACAGACCACACACACACAGAGACAAACACATATACATAAACACAACAGAGATACACACAGACACAGAAAAACACACAGACACAAGTATATACAGACACAGGGAGACACAGACCCCCATGTTGACAGACACACACACACACACATGCAAAGACACACACACACACACACACACACACACACACCTTTGACACTGGTTAAAGAACATAAAATTGTGCAGAATAAACAGAACCTGCAGATACTATAGATCTGGAAACCTCAGTCCTTCTGAGCAGTAGCACTAGCTTAACAATCTGGAAGCTGAGACACTGTGTTAAAATTCTTCAGTGTGAGACACTGTGTTAAAGTTCTTCAGTGTTTTCACCCATTTCCAAGTTCCTGAAAGTATGCATTGGGTATCAGAACTTAGAAAACAAACACAGCAAAAACTCCCACCCCTTGCTCCATGGAGTCAAGTTTTGTACCCCTGGTTTAGAACCTGAATGACTAAGAGTGAACAATAGGGTGCAGCTGTGATTTCATAAACCAATTTAAATCAGGACAGCCAGTTTTAACCTGCAATGCTTTGACTGTCTTATTATTTTATTATTATGTTTTCTGTTTCTTCTTGAACAATTTAACTCATTAGACCTTAAGAAACTGTGAGAAGGTTACAATGTTTTGATTTTATAGAAGGTGAAACACAAATGGGTAAAGTAACATTCAAGGCATGGAGCGAAGACATTGGGATAGAAGAACTGGTGCTGGGCAGAGCAGAAGCCAGCCAAGTTCAGCTTTAGTGTGGGTGGCTTATGGTCTCTCTCTCTCTCTCTCTCTCTCTCTCTCTCACACACACACACACACACACACACACACACACAGGACACTCACACGTTCTCAAACACCGACTCACATTCACACCTCGCTCTATGCTCCTGACATAATTTCAATTCACAAAGAACACAGAGACTTTCAGTGTTTGATGCACAGATGAACCAAGAGAGCATTGAGAAGTGCTGACATAGACAGATCTTTCAACCATTTGCATCTACATGTTGGGCTCTGTGTAATTTCTTTAGTGATATCTGCCAATTTTCTTTCTCACTTTTTAAATTTCTCTCTAGATGTTGAATTCTGTTCAGTGGAGCTAATAAGCTTTGTTTTCAAGGGGTTCTATTTTCATGTCTGGAAGTTTAACATAGTTTTAGTTCCTTCCCATTCTTTCACTTTGTCAGTAGACTTTCCGTTTCTTTGTTTCTGTTGAGATATGTTTGTTTCTATACTCAGGCAGGGTTGAAACTCACTGTGTAGCCCAGGATAGCCTTGAATGTCCCTGGCCCTTCTGGATATGTAGCCTGAGAGCTGGGGGGACTACAGCTGTCCCCCATCATGCCCAGCTCACCTCTTCATGTTTGATGATGATATGCTGCTTGCTAAAGTATCCTACTTTTTGTCATTTTATCTAAAGCATTTCTTTAACTGTTGTAATTACCACTAACACATCTCATTATTTTTATTATGAAATTGATGCTTCAGGTATCTGGAGTCCTGACTAGGATCTGCCTGTGTAGTCTGTTGCTCTGGCTGCTTCTGGTCTCAGTGGCTTCTCAGGCGTGTGAGCGAAGTGAACTAGTGCATGATCTTCACTCCCATATAGTCCAATAGTTAAACTAGTTACTGTGGGTCCAAGGCTTAATATGCAGTTTTAGTGTTAGCTTCTACTATCTTCCAGGAACCCTTGGTTGTTGTGGGATACTTGTATGCTGTAGGAAAATGCATTGCTATGATTGGTTTAATAAAAGCCCAATGGCCAATAGCTTGATAGGAGAGATAGGCTGGGTTTCCAGGCAAAGAAAGAACTCTGAGAAGAAGAAAAGCAAAATCACCAGTCAGATGTTGTTGGGGCAGGACAGACAGTGCAGAGATAAGGTGATGAGCCTTGTGGAAGAATGTAGAGTAAAATATATGAGTTAATTTACATTATAAGAGCTAGTTAGGAACAAGCCTAAGCTAAGGGTGAGCTCCTTGATTAACAACAAATCTCTGTGTCATTATTGCTGGCTGGTGGTCCTGACAAGTTAACTACACTTGATTTTCCCTTTTGTTTACTCACATTACAGCTGACTCATGTGTTTTCTCTCATTTCCTTATTTCCTACCAGTTTAACAATTAGCATTTTAAAGTATTATGCATATTCTACTTTGGTTCCTTATTTTAAACTCAGAGGACTTTTTAATACTTACCTTAATAACATCACTTCCTTAAAAACTAAGAGAATCAATGTTTTCAAGTATTTTTGGTTGTGAGCCTAGCCTTTAATGGCTGAGCCATCTCCCCAGCCCTTTCAAGTATTTTTAAGCACAACATATTTGTAAATTGAACTTTTTCAGGAAGGAGGTTTGAATTGTACAGATGCTAACTGTGGAGATGGAATGTTTTCCATGGCTGAGGCTTCTACGAGGGTTTAACACAATTGTCTTCAAATGTCATGAAGAAATTTTAACATCTCAATGCTCTTGTTATTGGCATTTAACACTGTAATACTCTTTAGTGGCATTTAAAAATGGTGCTGTTGTTAGTGGCATTCTTCTCTCATTTCAACGTCAAGAAAGGGTTCATAGATGGGTCAAGGAAATAATTAAGTTGTTTGAAACTTCAAAAAGACAAGAAATCAAGTATTCCAAACTCTGAGAATCCATTTGAGAATCCATTTTTCTATTCCCTCCTCGTGTGTGTGTGTGTGTGTGTGTGTAGGTGTAGGTGTGTGTGTGTGTGTGTAGGTGTAGGTGTGTGTGTCCCTGTGTGTATCATCTGTTGTCTTTGTTAAGATGAGATAGGATTATAGACTCTCAGTTGCTTCAAGGGCTGGGCTGTCTTTGTGCTGTTGTAGCAAAACTCTTAGATTTTTTTTAATTATGACAGTGCACTTCTATTTCTTTGACTTTCAGGGGTGAGGGCATCTACAATCAAGGAATCAGCAAGTCTTGTGAAGGCCAGATCCTCATAGACAGTTTTTCATAGGATGAAGAGCAGAGGAGGGGGGAAGGTCGACTCATCTGATGCCTCTTTCATAAGCTTCAGCAGAGGGGCAGGAATCTCTATGGCTTCATCCCCTCCCCAGGGACCTCCTTCTTCACAGGGTTTTAAGTTCCAGGGTGTGGGCTGTAGAGGGGAGAATTCATCGAAATCACACCTGGGGTGGTGTCAGTAGGACTGTGATTCTACTGAAGCTATGCAAGAAGATGTTACATTGTGGGGAAACTAGGTGAGGAATAACATGGCTTTGCCAAATAACAATTCCTCATGATTATTATCTATGTGCATCAGGTCCCCCCCCACACCAAAAAAGGAGCAGGGAGTCAAAACTTGTGTAGGGTTTAGAGGAAAGGCAACAAGAAAGAAAGTTTACCAATTTCTGCCTAGACAGACAGAGAGAGAGAGAGAGAGAGAGAGAGAGAGAGAGAGAGAGAGAGAGAGACTGGCTAACAGCACAAGCAAGCACAGATTATTCTAGTTCTCAGGAGGCTTTGAGGGTTGAAGCATAATGTGACATCAAGCATTCATTTAGCTGCTGTGCTCTGCAGTGAAGTCTCCATCCCACCCAGCAGTGTCACAGGCAGCCTCTGTGTGTGTGTGTGCAGAGAACCCACCATCTTCCCCTTGGAGACCCAGCCAATAGCTACTTTTAAATATATGCTGTTATTTTGACAGTTACTAATGCCATGTTTTACAAATAAACACCCTTAGTTAGTATGATAGAAAAAGGAGCCACTGTGGAGTCTACAGACTATGAAGAAACAGGACTTTTAAGGCTTTAAGGCAGTTCACTTGAAATTATATGGAGTAATGAAGGGTTCAATTTTCACAGAAAAGAACTCAAGAAAAATTTTAAGCACTTGCTAGCTGGGCAAGGTAGTTTTGATTAATTGCAAGGTATGTTTATATCATGATTAATCACACCTAATATAGCAATGATATTTGACAGGAAAAATTGCAAATGACAAAGCTTTTTTCTATGAGTCTTGAGTTGAATTAATATTTTAAGTCAGTTAACAGCTTAATGGATAGAGTGGGAAAAGCAACAAACTAATTCAACCTCCACTAGCATCTTGAAGTATCCAGTACCTGCTATATTGCTTTTTGCAGAATTTCCATTTGTATTAATAACTTATTGCTCCCATTAAACATGCATTTTCCTCAAAGCTTAATGTTTCTTCAGTGGAGACCAATTAGCAGGGACAGTCTCTGCAGCTAGCCAATTATTTTAATTACTGGAATTTTAAAAAATTTGCTTGCTTTGCATAGTTTTAACCAGCTGAACTTGACCAAAAAAATACATTAACTCTGTATTCCAATAGTGAATATGTGGATACCAGAACAACTTCATGCATAGTGCATGTGTGTGTGTGTATGTTTGTGTATGTGTGTGTGTTTTCACATTCGTGTGGATGCTGGTGTGTGTACATATCAGAAGTTGATGCCAGATGTTGCCTTTGGTGCCTCTGCCTCTTGAATGCTGGGATTATAGCATGCTGCCGCACCTATCTAGGTTTTGTACATTCCAGGGATTCCAGTATTCATACCTGAGCAATAAGTCCTTTATCCACTGAGCTACATCCCCTGTACCCTGAACCATAATAAAACATTTTATGTTTTGTGGTCTACAAACAGTGGACAAACATCAGATACCTCTGATACCATTATTTGACTTTAATTTGCTGATTTACCAATTTGGTAGCCCTTTATTCTGGGTAAAAATCCATGACATGAAGGATAGCCAGACCTTCTATAGAACAGCAGGTAGTTGAATGTTTATTTCTTGCTCTAATGGGTTGGTATTATAAAATGCATGCATCTCATGTTTAATGATGATAAAGGGTTAAAGGCAAGATAATGAAGGTGTGTTGCACAGATCAACCCTCTGAGAGGTGAGAAGTGCTATAAAAAGATGATGAGGAGCTCCAGGGAAAGAACTTTGGGGAGGGTTGGCTTCTCCTGACAAAGTCAAGAAGTCACTTATTTTCATGCAAATCAGAGAACTTCTGAAGGGCAAGTAAGGAGTTTTTCCCCACCTGCAGTGTGACACTGGACAAACCACTGGAGAGGAAGGATAGAGTGATGATGTGAAACCTAAATACTAATATTCTAGTAAGACAGAACAGGTAGCACAATGATTAGTTGGATAAGAGAAACTGCCAAACTAGAAAGAAAATCATCCTTGAGTGAGAATGTAGAGCACAGATGATGCTTATGGCCTGCACTCTAGACGTGTCAGTGACAAGAGGCTGCAAAGGGCACAGGCAAGTCTAAAGATGCAATTATCATGACATTGATGTGGGGGAAACCTGGAGAGTGATGGAGCTTCTCCCCACTGTTAGGTAGGCTTCTCACACTGGAGTTAGAGTAACCAGGTGCTCATAAACATACAAGAAGGAATAAATTCCCAGGGGTGAGGTATCATCACCCACTGAAAGCTATGGGGCTTTTTAAAGGACAGATAGCAGACTCTGATGTGTGGCTCTGGGAGGGGTGAGCAGATCCTTCCAATTAGCCCAGCTATTAGGTGTCCTGGGGCTTCTCACTTTCACTTCCAGGAGAGGAGAGAATGGAGGAGTCAGCACTCCAGCACAAGCACTCCTAGGATGGTTGTTTGGGGATTCTGCCCTCCCCGAGTGGTTTCTATCACCAGTCTCCATCATCACCTGCAGGAGATTGAAATGGAGCAGATAAGACAGAGGGACCCAGAGGGTGTGACAGAAGCATGACCACACATGGTCTGAGCCTTGCTCCACAATGAGCCTACTCTTGGTTAATTCACGTGAACAGAAGTCTGGTTCCTCATGTTCTTCATTCCATAAACATTTCACTAAGTGAATTCTTGTCTCAAATCCAGTCCATTTGCATACCATCTGTCTTTGTTGTCACCAAGAAAGCTAAGCTCAGGGCTGAACTACTTGTGGCTTCATTGCTACCATGTGTGAGGAAAGAGGGTCCTGTAAGCCCATGTTCAGCCTAGGCTGGCTGCTGTCTGAGCTACAGGCAACTCATCATCATGATTTCTGTCTTAGGTTTTATATTGCTGTGAAGAGACACTATGACCAGGGCAACTTTTATAAAGGAGAACACTTCTTTAGGGCTGGCTCACAGTTGAGAAGTTTAGTCCATGATCAATAAGATGGGACATGCAGCAGACATGGTGCTAGAGAAGGAGCTGAGAGTTCTACATCTTGATCTGAAAGCAGCAGAAGGAAAAACTACTGTACAGGTACAGCTTGGGCATGTGAGATATCAAGCCTGCCTCCACAGTGACACGCTTCCTCCAACAAGGCCACACAAACTCCAACAGGGGACACCTTATTGCATAAATTTTGTTTAGTATTATAGTAAAACCTGGAGCCAGATATTGGGGAAAAGCTGGAATATCAGAGACAGGAAACAAAGCACAACCATTTCTCACCCAGCAAAGTCCTCAGGCAGAACAGGAGGCCAAGGGCTTGCTTCTACCTTTCCTGTCTTATATCTCTTTGCCCTGCCCAGCTACTTTTACATCCTGGTTCAACTTTTATTTGGCTAGGATTAAAGGTGTTTGCCATCACTGTCTGGCTTTGTTTGAATTCACACAGATCCAGAGGTTCTCTGACTTCCAAGTGCTGGAATTCAAGGCGTGAGTCACCCATCCCTGACCTTCCTGGCTTGGCTTTGTCCTCCAATAGTCCACGCTATTTTTTATTGAATATACTACCATAATACATAATTTAATTATAAATCAAACTGACTATGGAGTTAGAATAAGTAGCTTTCTTATTCTCGCAACCCAAGCACATTGATAAAGATAAAGATTTTTTAAAAAAGATTCTGTCTCATATCAAAAAGCTACCTAGTGTGAGACAAAAGACAGCCAAAATAAATAGAGACTATTGTTATTCTAATTTTATTTCTAATTCTATTCTCTCCATATTTATTCTTTCTTGACCTATTAAAATCTTCTTTGCATGCAATTCTCTCCTAAAAAACGTAAAATCTCCATTTGGTATTAATAATGTTAAAGTTTTCTACTGTAAACAACAAATTCTGTTTCTAGCCATCTTCAAAGCATCCAGAAAGAAGATGGGACCCCACCACAATGATTTTACATGGTCTGTGATATTAAAACAAGCAAACAAACAAACAAAAACCAAAAAACAAACCAAAACTGGTGTACACCATTCAATGAATGCTTTCAGAATACAGACTGTTTTATATTTGAACAAGGGGATACATGAATAAAAAAATGAGACTTTATACATAATAAAAAAACCCATAAAAATATTTAAAATTAATCATATCTTCAACAAAAATTCCAGATGGCCTTACCTAGTATTCTGAGACTTGTTATAGATGCTTATAGTCAGTTGATTAAGACCTAACCACTGTTTTAGATTTTACAAGACCCCACAAAGATATCATCATTAACAAGTTAACAAAAAGCAACTCTATAAAAAACTATGCCCCTCTCCCAATAAGTTTTGTCCTCAAAGGTTAAAAATAATTATTTTATTAAGGTGGTTATAAGTTCTATTTGGATTGAAGATAAAACAGTAATATAGACACAAAAATCCCTTTTAAAGAGAAAAGGGAGTATATAAAACAAATATAAGTAGCTTATTAAATCTATGTATAAACGATTATTAACCAAATATGAGCCACAGACAATTTACTCTGATATAAATTCTTACATACTAATACAAATATAAAATTGTTTTATATGTTAGCTTAAGGTAATTTGTATATTGATACAAATTTAACTCTAAAATTATTTTATATGTCTAAGGTAATGTATATATCCATACCAAGTTAAATCTATGATTGTCATATTTTGTATGTGTTTCTACATCTGTTTAATTATACTAGTCATAATATCTATCTATCTACCTACCTATCATCTATCTATTCATTCATCCTACCTCTGTTTAAAATATTTTATACATCTCTATTTAGATATTTTATATCTAATAATGAGATATATTTAAAATACTGTTGTTACTTTACATTATACATTTACCTTTGTTTAATGTTTATGGGATTGTTATACTCAAAGTTACTATTCAAAAACTGTACAGTCACATTTACATTATCTTTTTTTATAATATAAGCTTCAGACTTTAGGATAATAAAAATTACATATCACAGTTACTTAAGTTTGCCATGTGATAGTCATGTTGCTTAAGTTTCTTAAATATATAATAAAATATGTCAAATAGACAAGAGTTTTCAAACACTTCATAGAACTAAAACATGTGGCATTTAATGTTTTGCTATTCAAAGTTCAACTATAAAAGATACGATAACTCCTAGTAGTACCATTTCTTTCCTAACTTGATGTTGGCCATCAAGGACACTCCGTAAAGAGTTTGCCTTCCTTGGCAGTTAATGGCCTATTGGGCAAAAAACTACCCATGCTTTGACTGCTGACAGTAAGCACAATGTTCAATTTAGACGAACAATACAAAAGATAAAGACTGCTAAAACCTGCCAAGACAAAAATAAGACAGTTTCTCAAAATACCCTGCTTCTAAAGAGATCTGTCAGATATCCTAGGCCTATGGACAAAATAATAGATGCTCTCACTTTACAAAAATGTTGTAGGTGACTGTCCAGACAGCTGTCTATGTCTTCTCCTACTAAATTTTAAAAGTTATTCACTCATGCTTTCAGATTATTCAAACAATATATTTTCCTTCTCAGGTCTTAGGTAAGGTTAAATACTAGATAGTTAAAGCTACAACCATCTCATATCTTAACAAAAGCCATTTAAATGCTAAATTCATATTATCAAAAATAAATAGTTTTAAAATGATTGCTATATTACCAATATTCTAAACCTTTAAATAATACTTCTTGTTTGTTATTTATTAGTTATAGTTTGACCTTTTTTATATTATTTGCCTTTTACCTCTCTTAGATATTATCTTATAGTTGCTTTTATTATATATAGTTGAGATGTGTTAGGATCAGGTGCCATTTACCAAGACCTAGGGGTGTGGCTTCTAGGTCTTGAGGACCCTTGCAGGGCACGGCCAGGCCCCTCTAAGACCAGTTGCCTCCTGTACTGTCTCCTCTCACTGTGTTCCCACTCTCTAGGAGGGTCGCTGCTGCTGCTGGGTGGAACAGTTTAACTCTCCAAAACTTGCCCTAAGGTTCAGTCTTATATCCGTAGGGGTGCTATGGTGATAATGGTGCAGTCTATAATGGTGAGGGGCTGTGGTGATGAGGGGATAGTGAGGAGTACCATGATGGGCTGTGGCAACAGTAGCATTAGGTAGCAGGTCACATGACATTTATAGCTAGGGAGCAGAGAGAGATGAATGCTGGTGCTCAGCTTTCTTTATCCTTTTCAGTCAGAGCCCCCAGCCATGGGCCCTGCTGCCCAAGGTTAGGGCAGGATGTTTTCTCCTATGTTAACTCTTTCTAAACACTTCCTCATAGACATGCCCAGAGGTGTTTCCATGCTGACTGTAAATCTAGTCAAGGAGATGATGCTTACATCACAGCACCTAAGAGATGCCCAATACTAATTGTTGAACATTGTGAATCTGGTTCTAATTGCGTCTAGATAAAACAATGCTTTTGTGTTATTCTCATGTTCTTTTTATTAGCAGCTTCTATTGCCAGACCTTATAATTCAGGGCTCATGTTATAAATACCTACATCTTCCTAAGCTACAATTGTCTCATTAGCATTCAAAAATGATCAGTCTGTCAGTACTTGCATGGTTCCCCCAGTAGCACTACAACAAGCAGCTGCAATTAGAAGAGCTGTCACTGGGGTTGGCTGTGTGCATCCTTGCTTCACATAGCCCTTCTGTAAGGGAAGATGAAAAGCCCTCCTCTTCATATGGAGGCTGAGCATCAGAGAGGCCAAGAGCCTCATAGTAAAGCAGCTCACACGGCAACAGTGGCTCATTGTATAGCATAGTGTAACCCAAGCTCATGCCCTCCATGCTGTTGCGTGTCCTGGGACCAAGGGCATCAGCAAACTTGCCAAGGAAGCACAACACTGGCCCCTGCTCCAGAACTTTGTGATATAACATGACAACTCTCATGTTAAACTGAAATGAGAATTATATTTGGAACCAAATATGGTTAACCATAGCCTGGGAACACAGCTTCAAAGTTCACATTCTAATGTGATACCAGTTTTGTAAGTTTTATTGTAACTGAGCAAAGAAAGTCATATGTCAAGGTACCTTTCCATTACTCTGGTAGAAATTTTAGGATACCACATTGCAGCAAAAACTACTGTATGACAGCTATGTCCTTGGGCCTTTAGTAGGTTAGAGTTTAATTGTACTAAGGGCATACCTAGGGGTCACAAGGATGATAGACAGGCAAAGAATAGGGCAATAAATTGCCATTCAGTGGGGAAAGGTACCCCAAGATAGTTTGTTCATGGACCTGCAATATTCTGGTTACTGAGTATCCAGTCAGTCACTAGCAGAAAGTCCAGTGGAAGGGGCAATTCTGTTCAGAAATTTTTATTCACAACATGATGCCACAGCTCTGAGGGTAATTCATAAATTGGACTTTAGTATGCACCCCTTTTATTCAGACATAGGTTTCAGTTTAACAACTGTATGTGGGATTCCTGTTGAGAAGCCTAAGAATTCATGTTCAATCCTCCTGAGCCTACATGGTAGAGAGAACTGGCTCTCAAACTCTGCCCTCTGGTCTCCACTTGTGCACCATGCCCATGTATGCCCAAGCACACACACTTGCACAAAATGAATATAAGAATGAATAAATACATAATGTAATTATAAAAAATAAATATTTCCTATTGTGACTCACTTATAAAATGGTATTGAAGCTATGGATTGTTATAAAAAATAGACAAACTTAAAGCCAGCTGATATTCAAATTGTTATTACCCTGTGGCCAACTTTATTCATTCCTGATTTATATCATTTCAATCTTAAGAGATGCAGCTTTGTGAAATTAATAAGGCTGAAGCTTCCCCTTAAAGATGACAGAGACACCTCTTTTCTTTATAGGAGCCCATTGCTTAAAAAACTGAAACCTGAGATCATATTCTTTTCAGTCGTCTAATTACATACAAAGCTAGACTGAGTATGCTTCTGCACTGTGTCCCCAACTGGCAGGCTCAGCACCTGTGGCAGTGTTTAATGCAAGAAGCCTAATTTAATTAGCACCCTGCCTCTGGGCCAGCCTGCTGTGGGGTCTTGAATCTCTGGCTCGGGAAGAAATGTGTAACCTCTGCTCTTTTCATTTCTAGTTAGCCTCATAAAGGGTGGATGTCTAAGGAGAGGGGAGAATGAGCTTCTCCATCAAGCTCTGCACAGTGCTAATTGAGCTGACAGTCTTGGACCACTATCTGCGATGGCTGCAGCTGACTAGAGAGGAGACCCAGTGAAGGGACTGTAAATGTCAGAGGGCTCATGTTTGCCCTCGAAGGCTCTTGAATTGATCAGGGGAGCTATCTGGTCTGCACGCTTGAGTAACGCAAGTAGCAGACAAGCAGAGAGAAATAAAGTATTCAAATCCCGGTGGGAAAGCCTGCACCAGATCCTTGCTCTCCCTCCCAGAGCTAATGAGGAAAGAAAAGGTGAAAGTGCCTGGCTGCCTAAGTGCAGGCTTTGCCTCCTGACTTTGTTCCTGCTCATCATGCTCAGGGGCTTGTTCCTGTCACTCATTTCTCTCTTGTTCAGCCTAGAAGATAGCATTACATGTTTTAAGATTATTCCAGCTGCAGCTGTTCTGTTTTACTTTGTAAAAATGAGCTACAGCAATTAGGAGGGATGTATTTTTCTGGTATCTGGAACTTCTGTGCTCATTCCCCAAATTTTATTGGGGCTTTGGAAAGGTAACCATGTTCACTTTTGCCTCAACTCTGGATTATGAGCAGGAACTACCTCTGCCTTTCTCTCCATCACAGGGATGGGAAAGGTGGCTCAGGGAGTAAAGCACTGGCCATGTAAGTATCAGGCTCTGAGTTCACTCCCCAGGATCCACTCATATTTAATCCCACTGTGCCTGTGGGAAGGCAGAAGGCTGAAACAGAAGACTCCCTGGAAGTGTGCTGGTCAGCTAGCCTGGTGTATGCAGTGGAAAACAACCAGTGGAAGATGAAGACTGACACACCCAGGGTTGTCCTCTGACCTCCACACTCATGGCATCACATGTATCCCCCTATGCTAGCATATACGCATGTGCTCTCACACATGACCTGAAACTAGGCTCTATTCCAGTAGAATTTAATTCACAGCTTTGCTCTTCTGAATATTAGTTCTTAGCTTGTAGAAATAAAACCTAATCACTCCTACCAGGAATGTGTAGAAAATGAACTCAGATAACCCATTTAAACCACTAAGATACACCTCTGTTCTCTTGCAGGCATCTGTCCACTGGACATAGGTTTTATTTTTACTTACCATCCTCCCTTATGGGGAATTCTTTGTTTCCTGTGTTTGGAAATGAGTGGAATCCTTTGTGATATTATGTCAAGTTTAGAATCACACATTACTACTCATGGGGGACTAGATATTGGTTCAGTTTGCCTCAGAGATGTTGATTCTACAGCTCATTCTTGTGATGAAAGGGTATTTTTAAAGACATTGATAGTTTTGATATAAAGAGGGTTTTATTTCCTCATTTCTCATGTTTGCCTTCCGTTCCCCTGTGCTTGGTCAGAGAACAATAAACAGGGACACAGGCATCTGCTAGTGTGACCTCAGAACTAGTCATGTACTCTGGTTACTTGAGATTCTATCAGGAGCCCTAAAGAGTAAATGCTAGTATCACTAAGCTAACAAGGTTAAAAAAGAAATGACTCCCTCGTGATCACAAGCCTACTGCAAAAGATCCAAGTGACTCTAGAGCTGGTACTTATTATTTAAGGGGAAGGAAGGAAGAGACCAAGGGAGAAACTAAGAAAGAAGAGGAGAAAAAGAGAAGAAATGAGAGAGGGAGAGAGAATGAGAAAAACAAATGGAGAACAGGAAAGAATAGAAAGGTTAAGAAGAGAAACCCTAGAAACCCTTGATTTTAGATGTATTGTCTAGTGTTAGCCTTCCTTCTCACAGACAGAACCACTTTTTCCTTTCCTAGGGAAATGTCAGCTTTGGAAATAATTTAACCCAAATATTCAAGCTGTTGAAATGGCTCTCAGTGTTGCTGCTGTAGTGTGGCTTACAATTATAATTAATGGAACATCTTCAAAGTAAGCTCAATGCTGCATGCATGTGAAAAAATACCTAATGTGCTAAGCATACAGAAACATTAACTCAGAAAAGGGAAGCAATTAGTGAGACATTTCAGCAAGAAGGAAAAAAAAATCTGAAAAATCTTGTGTTCCAGAGACACGCTTTCAGATGAGTCTCAGGCCACGCTAAGGATGAGGTAATAAAGAGGGGTTGTGAGACACAGGGTGACTCTGTGGAAAAATTTTTCCTTCTCAGGAATCAAGATGCATTAGCCTCATTATTTGCAGATACTTGACAAGACAAGAGCAGAGGGAAGCAAGGACATATGGAAAAGCAGTGAGGGGAAGGAGGGAGCCCAGAGGAGACAAGAAAGGGAGCTGAATTCTTTCTGGACAATCCCCTTCAAAAAGAGGAATATTTCTGAAGAAGACAATACCCTCACCTGGGGTGTGACGTCTCCAGTGGGAACCTAGGAAGGCATGCATGCTCCTATTCCGTCTCCTGCATGTCATCCCTGCACTGTCTGCGGTATTGATTCTACACATCTGTCATTCCACATGCTGTTTTAAAATAAACCTCCTCTGTTCTCAATAATTCCTTTCAGTTTTACGCATTAAAGGCTAGGCTGTAGACTAGCATGAGCTATATCCTGACTTTCTGCCTAGAATAGCCCATTCAAGGCAAAAAGAAAGGACTTGTGGACATAGCTGCTCCCTAGCTCTGGCCCATTTTCTCTCCTGCGTTTTTTAGGGTTTATGCCTAAGCAGTCAGTTGTCTTTGCTTCCTTGGCTGTGTTCTCTTGAGAATATGTTTGATGGGTTCAGTGCCTGTCACTCTGGACTAATTGAGTAGGAGATTGAAAAGGCCAATGACTTAAAAGGAATCAAAACCACAGGACTTACCAAGGTTTTAATTTATACATTTGAACCTGCGCTGCATTATTTGTAAGCCAGTTGAGATCACAGGGACCAGAGACTTTGTTACTATAGGTCATAGAAGATAGTCCAACATTTTTTATAGCTGGGCTGCTGCTTTCTTGATGAAAATCTCTCTCTAGAAATACATTTTCAAACAGCAATAAGAGAGCAGAGCACTCTGAGACATCCATGGGCCAAACTGTATATGTATTCAAGGAACTTTGTTTGAGTTCATATTAACTCAGAAGGGGAAGAAGCTGCAGAGAGCCACACCTTGGGGTCACTTTTCAATCTCAAACTTGTCCTCTCTGAATTTAGGACAGGGATGATTACGCCTTCTAAGTCACATTGAGAAATATAAAAAGACATAGTATTTTTAAAATAGGGTCTTGGTATATTGTCCAAACCAGCCTTGAACTCACAATTCTCCCATTTCTTTACCTAACCACTGCATGTGTTCTGATATTTACAAATGTCATTACTGGATATATATATATATATATATATATATATGTACATATGACAGAGGATTAACATAACAGATGGACAGAGAGATAACAGTTGTATAGATAAGTAGACATCTAGATGATAGGTTATTAATAGATGAGTAAATATAGTTGACATTTGAATAGATTGATGATGGCTTATAGTCATCCTTCTGTATCCAAAGCATACATATAAATGTATATTTATCACATTAGAAATATAAATAAGAAGTGTATGTATACATGTCTTATGATATCAGCTCATATAATGACAGAACTTGAAATGCCCCACAATCTACTGACTTGCTGGAAGGAAATGCAGATCTGAGAGTTTGAAAACCTAGGTGCAGATGACAGTGTGAGTGTAAGATCTTGGAACTGGGGCTGAAGGTTCCTTTACTCACTGTCTACTCTACTAGATTATGGTGGCCTGCATTGTGCCAAGTCAGGATCTGAGGCAAGCCACCTTGTACTGTGTGTGCTTCAGATGCTGTTCTTTCCAGATCAGCTTCACAGGCAAGCCTAGAGTTACTGCTTAACTAGGTATCTGTATGTCCTGTGGTTCAGTCAAATTGACAGAAGGAACTAACCATGACAAGAGCTGTTCTGGTTCAACAGCAGGCAGGAAGTGTGCAGTAGTGCCCATAACAGCACCCAGCAAAAATCATGCTCTCCAGAACAAGATGAGCTTGAAACACCTTGATTTAGAATATGCCAAATTTTTCTTGGCAAATTCCATTTTTCTTGCTATGCTCAAAAGCAGTAATTACTGTTGGAATCTTAACATTTCATGTGTCCCTGTCTCTCTTCATATCAGAGCACCTTTATCTGGTGATACCATTCCTGTCATCCTGAACCCCAGCATGCCATTTCTCGTTTTATTTATTTACTGAGTGTGTGTATGTGTGCATACACATGCCACAGCTCGGGTGTGGAGGTCAAAGGAGAACTTGCATGAATTGCTTCTCTCTTATGACACTTGGTGTTGTAAATGCTTCTGCCCAGACTTTCTGGGCTAGATCAGAGGTTTAGTCTCACTCTCATCCTTGCTTTGCCTTGAATAATCACACATAGGCTTGTATTATTTTTATGCTGATTGACGTAGGGCCCAGGCATACAATTTGCTAACTCCTTCATCTGAACTCAACTCATCTTGTTCAGTCCCGTGGCTTGGTGCCTTTTCTCAGAGCAGCATGTCAGCTTCTTTGTGTCTGCTGCCGTCTTCTTGTTGTGTCTCTGGTGGCTCCCCGGCATCTCTCCCCATTCTTCCTGTACACAGAGTTTTCTTAGTCTTGTAGACCCACCCACACTTCCTGTTTGGCTTTGGTCAATCAGCTTTTTATTAAACCCACAGGTGGGACAAATATTTACAACATTACCAGCATAATCCTACTACAACTTGGCTCCTGAGTTAAATGCATGTTTTCCTCACCAAGCAATCTCACTGGCCCAGGTTTCCCAACATATCAATGTGAAATGTTTCACTTCATGTCTGTGTAAAATTCTAGCCTTGTATTAGAGTATTTATTTCATAATGATTGCCATTAGTGACATCTTGCTAGTAACTAACACTAGTTGGTTGCTCAGATAAAACCCAGCCAGTTGGCAAGACACAAGGAAGAAGCCAGATAACTACACACTTTATGTTTCTGTACTATTACTAGTCTGTCTGAAAGGAGATACATTCAGTGAAATTCCTGTTGGAATATAATACACTTCTAAAACAATGTTCTAGAGCACCGAAGAGTCTTTAATCACAGAATGAACAGCAGAAGTAATATCATGAGATAAGGCAATCAACAACATTGTAAGAAACCCAACTGGAGATGTTCAAACACAGCCTGCATAGTTTATTTTAGGAATGCATAAAGATTGAAACCGACTCAGAAATCTACATAGATTTGAACTCCATTCCCAAGTAACTAAAACATTTCATATATCAAACTAAGAACAATTCCTCATGTACATTTTTCTCTTTGGCACGTCACGCTTGGTCAATTCAAAGCTCACCCTGTGGAAGGGAGTAAAGGAAAAGCAGATCACACAAGGCAATTTGCAGGGATCTCAGGGCAGAGTGTCATAACTGGGAGTGAGCCTGCCCTCAACAGAATCACCACTGTCAGTCTGTGGGAAAAGTCTCCTTAGGTGTATGTTGGACATGTCAGCTGCTGTCTTCAAAGCTGCCACTGTTCCGACGTGAATGAAGGTGCATTGGGCTCATGGGATCAGACACATAACCTGTAAAGAAGTTCAGTGGTTACTTTTTGACTGTCTAGCTCATTCCCCTAATTATATTGATCAGTTGAACACAATGCCTCACGTAGCTGCCAGATAGTCCTTTGGGATCCTGGGACTGAAGACTGGATCAGAGTCCCTGGTGCTTCTAAGATTCAAAAGCTGAAACATGGTGCTGACCACAGATGGGGACCTGTGACAAGTATCTGCTTTGAATGCATGGACTGGTAGTTGGCATTTCGGGTTTACAGAAAAGCATGCTTCTGGAGGGAAGCCAGTCGTGGTGGCTTTATAGCACAGGTTTCCTGCCAAGCAATCCTGTTTTAAGTAATGGTTTCATGACTACTGTCTTTGGGATATTTGTCAGTATAAATCTTTCTAAGCATCAGCAGCCTCTGCTGTAGATGAAAGAGTAGTTAATTCCTATTACAAGGCTCTGTATGCACCTGATGACTGGCAGTCAGCATCAGGGGATGAAGTGAAGGATGGACCAAAAGAAGGCAACAGGGAAGGTGAGTGAGTGCAGTGTTTATGGAAATGTCTGCTTGCTTGTTTCCTTAGGTGCTCAACTTTCAAGTGCTCGTCCAACGCTCAGGACTGAAGACCAGTGGCATTTGATGCCCTTTGAAGCAACAGCATCTCCAAGAATGGATCCACTAGCTCTAGAGTACAGCATTGGTCAAAAGAACTCACTGGGTCAGTTCAGGGAGTTGCTCCCTTTCCACCCTGGTACAAGGCCACCCACTAATTTGGCAAAATGGGTGGTTTATAAATAGCTGTTGATGGGTTTGCCCCTGCTGACATCCCAGTTTTCAGAGCAAACACATTACTTTTAAGCCATGTAGCCATATGCAGGTGTTTGGGCACATTCATTTTCAAAAGAAAGATCTCTATCAAAATCTCTTAGAAGGCATGCCATAAAATACTCTTCTTCAAGAAAATCCTGTTAAAACTAGTACTTATGAGCATGGGACTGTCTTAATCTCCTCCATCAGGATTGACTCAGGTCAGAGCTGAGGACCAATGTATCTGCTTGCCTATGTGCCTGTTTGTGGGGGGGATCACATGAGCGTGTATGAGAGTGCATGCGTGTTGGGAGGTGAGGCATGTTAGATGACAAGGCCAACTCACATCACTAAATCTTAGCTCTTGATCAGTAAAGCAGAATCAATACTCCAGCACAAAAATATTTCTTTTGTGCAGCTAAAATATAACTTTAATCTGGGCATGGATAGAGCTTTACTTGGTTGGTGATGCATCATTACTTTCTCATCTTCTAATGTTGCACACATAATTTCCCTGGCTTTGGCTGTGGCAGCACCTCTCACCCCACTGACTCCAGTGAAAACCTGACAGCAAGTGTGGGTCTCACAGGGTCAATGGGGTATGCTTTAGGAATGAGCAGCAAATTCCTCCAAGGCTGGCATTTCACATTGATGTCCAGGGGTAGTGTAGGTTGGCATGCTCAAGAGTGGCTTAGCCACAATTTGAGTGCTGAGTGCAGAGAATTGATGAAAGCACATCTCTGTGTTTATTACTTAAGGGTGGATGTCTGAAGTTAAGACTGAGGAGTCGCATGCTCAGTTTTACCTCCATAACTTACTTCTGCCTATTGAAGTTAAAAAATGGCTCAACCTATGGTACCTGGCACAGGGAACATCATGGAAGAGGGCTAGAAGAGTGCAGAGGAGGAATCCTGGAGAACAATGTCCTCTGGACATGACAAGTCCATGGCTCTTGTCTTAGTTAGGGGGACTGTTGCTGTGTTAAAACACCATGAACAAAATCAGGTTAGGGAGGACAGGATTTGTTTGGCTTACACTTCCACATCCAAGGAGGTCAAGGCAAGCACCAAAGCAGTGCAGGAAACTGGAGGCAGCGGCTGATGCAGAGGCCATGGAGGGTGCTGCTTGATGGTTTGCTCATCATGGCTTACTCAGCCTGCTTTCTTTTAGAACTCAGGAACACAGTCTTAGGACATCTCCACTCACATTGGGTGGGTCCCTCGCCCATTAATTGCTAATTAAGAAAATACCCTATATGTTTGCCTGTATACAACTTAATCTTAAGAAGGCATTTTCTCAATTGAGGTTGCCTTGTCTCCAGTGACTCTAGCTTGTGTCAAGTTGACATAAAGCTAGCCAGCACAGCACGCAATTCACACTAGCTATGGTAACACTTACAAGATTTGTATGAAATCAAGCCAGTCAATATTTCAGCATGGATGGAGGACTGGTACAGGAGTGTACACTCCAAGCTGAGGATTATTGGTTGTTAGTAGCTCCTGGTAGGTTAGCCATGCTCCCCTAGTGGATGACCCGTCATCCATACACATGTGGGCTGCACTAAAAGAATTTGGAGGGTTATTTACAAAAGAATAGCTTAAGTCAGGAGAGGGATGCCTGTGTATGGGGGAAGCAGTAGAGCTGAACAGGAACAGTGGGGGAGTAAATATGATTTATATGCACCCCTGAAATAATCAAAGGAGTAAATATGATTATAACACATTATATGCAACCCTGAAGTTATCAAAGGATATATTAAAATACACTTAAAAAATTGTGATTGTTGCTGTAGGAAATGAGAGCACAGGCGGAGTGGGAAATAGAGGATTGCTGTGAGTTTGAGGGTAACCTCAGCTACATGGAGAGATACTATCTCAAACAAGCAAATGATAAAACACACCAAAACAGAAGTGGAAAAGAAAGGGAAGTTCAAGCTGTGCAAAATGTTATTCTTAGGGGAAAGTAAAACACACATGTATTTTACCTATAGGAAAATTTACTCCATCCAAACACCTCGTGTTTTCTCCTTGCCCTGGTACAGAGATGTTCAGGAAAAGCAGACATTTATACTATTCCTGACCCCTGTTTCCTGTACTTCATCTTGAGTAGTTAGTTATCTGAGTGCTTTTTCTTTAAGAGTTAATCCTCAAGGGCTGGTGAGATGGCTCAGCAGTTAAGAGTGCTGGCTACTCTTGCAGAGGATCCAAGTTCAAGTCCCAGTGTGCTACCATGGCCATTCACAGCATCTGAAACTCCAATTCAGGAGATCTGATGACCTCTTCTAATATTCATGGCATCAACATGCATGTGGCACATAGACATACATGCAAGAAAGACACTCCCACATAAGGTAAAATGAATAAATTGAAAAATAAAAATTTTTTTTTTTTTAGGATAAAGAGTAGCTTCAGTTGGATTTGCCATGGAAAGTTGGCTCACTAGGCCCAGAACACACAGGCGCCCTACATGTTGTTGAGAAGCCTTGAGAAAACACACTGTTATCTACTGAAATATGTGATGCTGTGACATGTGGAGCACATTTACTCTCTGAGAGATTCATTACTGGACTGGCTAATTACTCTGTACCTCTGGTGATAGGAGCTCATCTGCATGCTAACACACACAAGAACAGAGCCCTTTCCTCTAAGGTTCTCAAGACAGGCAGAGCTCACATCACTGTGCCTAAGCAGGGACATTTTCCTTTGTTTTTGCAAGGCTTTCCAATGCCTTGGGTAGCAGTTCTCTGAAGACAAGGTGCATAGATCCCATAATGCAGGGTCCAGTCACTATTATCAGAGAAACCAGTGTCCTGAAATCTAGCTCTAGAAACAAATTGGACGTGCTTAACTGCTGTGCTTAGTCTTCCATGCAATCACAGGAAGTGGTCATGAGTAAATGGGCCATTGGACTAATATTTACATTAATATAGAGTCTCTCAGACTTAAAGGCTGTAAAGGATATCAAGGCCCTTTCCTAGCTGAGGGTAGAGAAAGTTAGACAATGTGATATTTCTAGTAGGAAATAGTAAATATATCATACTAATCTATATGAATTTTCAATCTACCCAAATAGCCTAATGTAGCTGGTAGTAAAGGCTTCTGTGTATCCCTTAGCTTCCAGAGGTCAGCATCAAATTTTATTAATTATTTCAAAGAGCTGTTTGAGTTGCTGTGGAGCACTCCTGTGAGACAGACCCAGGCATCTTTGGTGCACCTCTGTGCTGCTGTTTGAGAAGTGGATGGATTACTTTGTGGTGCTCCACGCACAGGGAAGAACTCTCCCAGGGAAAGCAACTGTGGGAACTTTTCTTTCTGCTCTTCTCCCTGCACACAGTGAGGTGGGCTCAGAGGGAGTGGGTCCGGGGTAATGAATGCCAGGAGACCCAGAGATTATATACATAAAAACTCTGCAATCTCTTAAAACTTCATTACATGCAAACTCGTACACACTTACAATCTCTGAAACATGAATACACTCCCATGAAGACAGAGGTTCATATACATGAAGGGTATTCTTGCTTATACACACACATAGCCTTGAACTCACATACACTCAAACCCAATGTGTACACAGTGACACTCTCACTTATGCACACCCACACATGCTTACCCACGCTCATACATAGTCATGTACACTCACACTCATGTAGAATATGGCAGACTTTATTAAGCTTGAAGATAAATGATGAGTTACAAATACGTCATTATCAGTATTAGAATCTATATAATATTTTAAATTACTTATTAAATTTTTCTCCCTTAGTACAAAAATGAATAACAGTTGCCTCCCTAGTAGTTATTTCCTTGGTGTGTGCAACTTACCATATTTGTCAATGGTTGAGGACTGGGTACTTCTGTTCATCTCCTCCAAAGACATGCCCGGATTAGAGTGTGTTCCAACACTGCTGGAAGACAAATGAGAAATTGTGTTACATGGGAGAATTTGGTTTATAAACTATCACATAAAAAATATATCAGTAAGCAAGCAAGGATCACAAGAAATGTCAATGACATGTCTACATAATTCATCTTTATTTATATCTTGTTTGGCTTGAGCTAAGGACTGTTTAAGTTGGATCTAGGTGTGAGTCTTGCCCTTTGCTTCCAAGGTTACATTGCCAGAAGTTTAGCTGTGGGCACACACTCTCTCTGGGACTCAGACTCAACTCTGGGTCTGCACAATAAGAGAACACATCAATATCTCTATCATCTTGTTTTAGTGTTTAGATACAAACAGAAAGAGTACTGGGTCTAGATTCTTCCAATACTGCAGTCTTTACTAAAAGCAACTCTGGACATTAAGTAGGTCTACATAAATGCAACACATCCTAGGTACTATTATGAAGTGACAAATGCACAGACCTGTGTCATTGCTTTCCGTGAAGCACTTACATCCAGCTTTTTAATTCCATCTGCATCAATGCAGCACCACCCTCTCAGTTAAGAGTTAAGAAAACAGCGTCCCAGGAATGGGCCTTCAGAAGCTGGGTGTGACTGACATCTCAAAGCCTGCATCCGCACCTTCTCCCCAGGAATGCATTCCCCCAAGTGTTTCCTGATCCTTTTCTATTCCCAACTTCAACTCAGTTTGTTTAAGAGGTCACTTCCTTTCAAGTCCTGGTCTCATCAAGTCTGCTGGTCACTATATACACTGCATATCTGAAGGCTTATTTGCATTCATTTGATCCTTATTGTTCTCAAAGCAGTAGCTCTGGGCTCCCATGGCCGCCTCCCAGGTCCACAGCAGAAATTTTCATACCAAATGCTACCCAGTACCTTCCCTGGCTTTGCTCACTGGCATCAATGACCAGTCATTGGATAAACAGCCAGTGCCATCCACCAAAATTTCTGGTGTGTACTCCATGGTCCCTACTGCCTCGTGTTCCAGTAAGTTTTAGCAACAACACCAGATCCAGCCATCTCATTCTTCTAGTAAAAAAATCTCTGTATTTTTTAGACCTTCTGCAGTTCTTCTCCTAATTGGTCTCTCTGCTTTCACATCTGTGTCTGATGATACATTCTTTCCATATTTTTCATAGTGTTCATTTCAAATTATAAAACAGGTTAAATTCCAAGTTCATTTGGGACACAATGCAAATGTTCCACTCTATTCACCAGATCTGGCCCTGCTTCTTCTCCAGTGTATTTCCTGCTCTTTCTCCCCAGCCTTCCTGGCTCTTCACCACCTTGGAGCCTCACATCATTAACTTGCCCTCAACCACTCTTCCTCAAGACCTAATGCTGAACACCTGCCTTGCCCTCACCCATGACTGGCTCCTCTGTCATCCAGACTTGGTCTCATTTGTCCTTTTCTCTGCCAGTTCTTCTCTGGTGGCTATTCTAAAGAAGACAGTCTTCTCCTGCAGTCACTCAATTTCATGATGGTCTTATTTATTTTGGAACTTGCTTGTTATCTGTTTAGGTATACACTGACAACTAAATCTTAATGTATAGCAAGGCAGGATACTAACGTCTTATTCTCCGTTGTGCCCTCAACCCTCAAAATAATCCTGAACTATGTGAGAAGATCAACCAATAGTTCTGAAGAATTGAATAAAGGAATGAATTTTTAGTTCTGAATGCCACTCCATTCTTCTTCCATTGGGTACATTTGTAACAAAAACCCTAGCTTAGCCTACCCCTGGTTCCTGAAGGTCAGAAGCAGGAGCCTTCTGTTGCTCCTGTATTTACCTTCTTTGGGTCTTTGAGCCATGTAGCAATGCATAGATTAATAAGAATGGGTTTAGTTAAGCTGTAAGAGCTACCCGATAATGAACCTAAGCCACAAGCCAAACAGTTTGTAATTAATATAAACCCCTGAGTAGTTATTTTATAAGCAGCTGCAGGATCAAGGGTGGGAGAGCTTTGTCTGGACTCAGGGGCCAAATGGGACAGGAATCTCTAACTATAGGTCTGGTATTCCACTATTTCTCAATATCCAACCCTCCCCCCCACCAAGTTACAGGTTCAGGCATAGTAACTGACATTGGTTTTTCCAGAATTCCTAAATATTCAATTCCTTATGACTGTGTCTTATCCACACACCTCACTTACATGTGTGTGCTGACATCACATCACCACTGACAGAAAGTAGAGTATGTCACCACCAGGAATGGTCATTTTATGCTAGACCCTCGAGGTGCATCATGTGCCTTTTTGCTTTTACCCTATGACAGTAACTGACTTAAGCTTGAGTTATGCATCTGTAAGGTGGGAAGTATAACAAGACCTGTGTTGGGAGGTTTATTGTGAGTATTGTTTCAAGTCTTTTGGTTTAGGAAACAGTAACAATCACTTGAGTTTAGTACTTGTCAGATCAGACCTCCTGACATGCCCTTCTCTTCCTCCATACCCTTCAGTACTCAGCACTGTGTTCCGAGTAGCACTTGTGTTAGCTGCTGAACTCAGTTACTAAGAGAAGAACCAAGATCTCCTCTTGTTGTGGGACTCTCATGGGGCTTCTTCAGTAGTTTACAATCAAAATGGAAGAAAGCGTGCTAAATAAAAACAAATGCCTTAAAACTCTTTCTTTAGAGAAGTCAGAATTTTCTGTAATGTCAGCTCATACCTAACTGCCTTAAAAATAACTGCACCTCTGGTCTCCCCTTCTTAAGCTAGACAGAACTAGGATGTCCTAATGGGAGAGGATGATTAAAGGGAGAAAAAATCATTGGCTCAAAGCATGACACAGAGTCAATCAACATTAAATGTTACATAAATGTTAATAGCACATAACTCTGGACAGTACACTGTTGATTCATTTTCAAAATTAAATTTCTTCTTTCAGTGCCTGTAGCCTCCTTAGGACTCTAGCTCCCTATTAGCAATGTGTATTCTGCAGTTGTCTTGGCAACATTACAGTAATAGGGAATAAATACTTTATCACCAAAATGGCTATCCAGTTTCCCTTGAATAAAAGCCTATCTCCAGGATGTTTCGGGTGTTCAGTGGCTGAATGCAGTTCATGCCTGGGAACTTAACCTTCCCCAGGAGATGCCACACACACTGGCACTGGACTCTGTTCTAGAATGACAGACAGATGGATGCCAAACACACCCAGGTCAAACAAAAGTAGAAACTAGATATCAGGTGAGGGAGCTAGCAGTTCACACCCATGCATGTTCTATCTTTGGCAAAGGGTTCACAGATGCTCATTTTAAGGCATTTGTCAGGACTTGAGCTGAGGTAGTGATAACAAAACATAACACAATAAAACAAAACCAAGGTCTTTCCAGTGATGCAACACCCACCAAGCAAATGCCTGTGACTGTGAGTGAGCCCATGGCAGGTAAGGCCTCCGAATGTTCCATTGGTTTCTGTTTCATTCTGTTTTGTTTGTATTTAAGGCAGATCTCAGGTAGCCTATACTGTGCTCTGACTGACAATGTAGCTGAGGAAGAGTTTGAATCTACAACCTTTTGTCTCCATTTTGCAAGTGTCTGAGTGATAGGCATTGATCGCCACATGCAGTTCATAGTGTTTCAGTCATTCCTCAAGCTAGGCAACCTTCTCACGATAAAGGATGACTGTACCTGTGTATGTATACAGATATCTGTATATGTTTCCTATGTGTGTATGTATAGGATTTCCTATGTGTATATTTTGTGAGTGAAATGTAATTTTTTTCTCTTATAAAAAGTGAACAAGATAGCTTTAAAACTTTTTTTGTATAATGTGATATGATGTATCTTTGCACTGAACAGTTTTTCACTTTGAACTAAACAGCTTACATATATTCTGCAACTTGCACAGGTGCAGTTATTGTTGTTGGCTGAAATAAATGTGACAATGATGCCCATAATAAGTACACTATGAAAGATTATTATCAACTGAAAAATAAATCGAGATAAATGTAAAGCCACAGAGATAGTAGACAAATAGCTGAAGATGGAAGACATTCCAAGAAGGGTACCACTTCTTCAAGTGAACATACTGCTGTCTGCTACCTCAGCACGTGGGTAATGGACATTATCGCAGGCACTGTCCTAGACGACAGCAGGACGAAACCCCAGTGTGTCTGTGCTCTTTTGAAACTGTTTAGATTACTAGAGGTCATCAATATTGAATAAGAGCAGGAAACTACATAGATTTACTGTGTGATTATGATAAATAGGCAGAGGAGGCCCTCAGCTAGAACACACATCTGGCTTCCAGTGAAGTGCTGGACAGATTTTCTCATGACTACTTGGCCGGTGGGAAAAGGACGCTTGTGTCAAAGGACAAGTGACTAGAGGGAATTGTTGGTGGCTGAATATTCAGAGGTAACTTGAAGTCTGCATCAATCCCTATGGATGACTGTGCTACAAACTTAGGCTGAGCCTTAGGCTTTCTAAATCATAAAATCAAAAGTCTGAAAACAAACTGTTCACAAAGGGTCGTAATCATCCCACTCCGGAAATGTGAAAGCCAGGGCTGGAGCGCCTGTCGGGAACAGGTTAAAGAGGTGTCTCTGGAAGTCACAGAGGGATGTCTCTCTTGTTCTGTTCCTTATATTCTCAGTAGGGATTCACAGACAATGTGGACTGATAAGAACCTGGCACATTAGAAACTTGAATAAGATGACAATGCCCACTTAGGAAACAGATTTCAATTTCCCTTATCTGAGTGCTCTGACTCTCAGCCAGGGTTGGCTGTCCTATTCTCTCTCTCTCTCTCTCTCTCTCTCTCTCTCTCTCTCTCTCTCTCTCTCTCACACACACACACACACACACACACACACACCATAGCATACTTGGATATACACTTTGTGTGATATTTGTAGCTTTTGTATTTATAGTCTATTTGGTTCATGGCATCTGCCTCAAAAAAAAATCTCCACTTCTGAGGAAGAACCATGCTGCCACCCAGATGAAGCTGAGCAATATGGGAGATGTCACAGAAACCTATTCTTGAGTCTGATGGTCTAGCTGTGGAAGGCTGGCTCTGGGCAATGCAGAAAGGCTTCATGGAGAGTTGTTTAGATAATTTTCTTTATATTCATGTTGCAGAGCTTGAGAGATGTCTGAGGGGACCCCCTAAAACCAACATTAAGATATCTCTTTATCCAGGAGGGTATCTTTTAAGCAAGGTCCAATAAGAAATCAGGAGAATATTGTTTGGACAGAGGGAGTCTCTCCTGCCATCTCTCTGCAGTCAGGGATGAACCAGTATCATAGTGAGTCCAAATGGCCCCATTTAGAGCCTTCAAAGTAGACAGAGCTATTGCTTCCAGACTACAGCCTCTCAAATGTTTGGTATCAGAGAATGAATTATGGTTTGAGGTATAAGTTCTTTTGAATTCTCAGAATATTTCCTAGAGTCATAATTACTTCTGATTGTGTGACGTTCCAAAGAGGCTGCTGAAAGAAAACCTTTTATTTGAAAAAAATCCTTCTTCCTTGGGTGGCACCTGTAAGTTTGGAACTACAGTTTGGTGATTTATGGTAAATGTATATTGTTATACATGGCTGGATATAATAATGGAATTAAAGCAATGGAATAGAAGACAGAACACCTGAGTTCAACCACAGTGACATAATAATAACAACAGCAGTTGCCTATACTTACCAAGAGCACTGTCAACTGCACATACTCTTCACTGCTTAGCTTGTAGTATTTTGCTGAAAACCTCCAAGGCATCTGGGAAAGTACAACTTCTCCACACTGGAGGATGGAGAGTCAGTTCAAATGTTCAGATTACTGGCACCAACACTCAGGTCTGGCAAGAGGCTGAGCCAGGGTTTGAACAAAAGACTTTCTGAGCATCAAATTAGCATTTTCTAGTAAAAATTTTATTTAACTGCAGCGTAGACCAAACTACTCTCTAATTTGAGAATTCACTGAAATAGTCATGAGAAACTATAGATATTTGTGTCATTGGCAAATAATAAACAACAAATTCCTTGTTATAAACAGCCTTTGTCTTCCCAGCAAAAGTATAGTCATTTTCCTTATATCTTTCTCTGTTTGATCTTCTGAACACTATGCCTTTCCTATGAGCACACTTGTGCCCTGTTTTCTGAAGATGTTAAAACATATGATACATGTGCTTTCTCTCTCTCTCTCTCTCTCTCTCTCTCTCTCTCTCTCTCTCTCTCTCACACACACACACACACACACACACACATATATGCATTCCCTTACATACACACATACTTACATATATACTCATAAATATATACTCACACAAATATACATGCACACACATAAATGTTTAAACACACAATACACTGATCTTTTAAAATTCAGTGTTTATGACTCCCACACACCCCATTGTCATGGGTAATGCTCAAAGCTGCACATATGGATTTATGTTCCTGTAAACAGCCCTGGCTACATTGAACAACAATGGGAAAAATCATTAGGTGACTGGTGTGATTAAGCACTCCAGGCAAAATAGTCTTCTATTCTAATTGGTCCAATTAGGTTTTATGTAGCTAACAATGCCCACAGGCTACCTACATCCTGGAAGAATTAGCCATTTGGACTTCAAATAAGACAATGCTATCCAGGGCCTCACAGCTTTTCCAATTTTTTTTTTGTGGTTTATTGGATCTTTTTGCCATCTGTCAAAATGGCATTCCTATGTGAAGCTATTAGTACAACCTTTCTGGCCAAGGGTACCCTGTATGCTTCTCCAAGGGAAATACATCCAAGACAGGAGTCATATCTTTCACTCATAAGGAAGCCCACACAGATAACTTCTATCAGAATTTTAGCTGGTTGACATCAATCTGACAAATTGATTCAAAGAAAAGGCAGGGAAATGGCAGCTGAAATGCTAATAAAGGTGTTTACACTATGAAATCAGTGCTGCCGTGGAAAGGGCTGTGAATGGGCCGGCTGAACCTTTTGGCATTTAGCTGGAAACAAATAGTTCTATTTAAGTGGATCTGCCATAAGGGATAAATGCCTTGCTCCCCTCTGTAGTGTCTTTTCACAGAGCCTGTATTTCCTCCCGAGCAAAGGGTAAGATGGCATTTCTATCAGAATTGCTAACACCTTGGCTTAAAACAGTCTAATTTTTATTAGTTAATTTATTCATTAAGTTCCACATTATTTATTCAAGACTTTATCTTGGCTGTTTTCAAAGCATTGTTTTGTGTTTGTCAATATTCTGTATTTTAGAATAAAACAAATTTATTGCTGCTGTTATATAGAATGGGCAATAGCCTAAGTATTTATGGAGCCAATAATTAGCACAAAATTTCTCTTGCAGGGAAATCAAACCAGATTTCCTTCACTGGCAAATATCCCCAGTCTAGAAAGGCTTGGCGATCAACCAGGCCAGGGCCTGAGCCATTAGGCAAATGTCCAAGGCTCTACTCAGCTCCCCCATTTTTAAAGAAAACGCAATTAGCCAAAGAAATATGAATAAAGAAAGTGTTTAAAGTACGTGTTAAAGCCTCGACAGATACTGAATCACCAATGTGCTCAACAGTGATCTGCCCCCTACAACTCTAATTTACCTTAAAATTTTATCAAGTCATGAGTGAGTTAGAGATGCCAACTACAAGACATGGACAAAGTAGCCTTGACAATGAAAAATGAGAAATGTCTTTGAAATACAGCAAAGCCTCCCCCTGCTCTGCATTCACTATCATTTAAAAAAGGAAAGAGAAAATTATATTTTATACCTCAGAGATCTTGGTAGCACAGCAACCAAAAGCCAACTTCTCTCTGCCCCACTTTCCTGCACTTATTTTTACCAAGAAGGAAACTAAGGTCTTGTGAGGTGAGATGAACTCTCTGTATTCCTCCAGATTTGGATATCAATATTATACAGAAGTCAGGAATATGACCTGTGATGCCCAAGTGCTCGTCATTCGTGGTGGGTTTGGTTCTTAAGTAGAAGGGGAAACTGACATTGTTAAATCCTGGCTATGTGTCAAATACACTGCCAGATCCTTAAAGACAGCAATAAATTGACCTAACAATTCATTTTACACCAAGGAAACTGAGTCTGAAAGGGGGTAACTCATGCTCTGGTTGCACAATAGCAATTCAGACTCAGCCAGGTAATATCTAAATCTCCTGCTATTCCTGCTCTGTCCTATTCATCTCCCCTTTTCTCCCTCCATCCCTCCCTTTTTTCTCTTCTCTCATAGTTAATATCAAGCAAAGTACAATGGTTGTGGATATATGTTAGATATTTAATAAATCCTGGAATATCAGAGAGAGGAAGCACCACAGTCAATTCTCACCCAGCTGTCTTGCAACTTCCTCAGCCTCATTCCTGGTCATTTCTGCCTGTTGCTTCTCCCAGTCGCTTCTGTTTCTGCCTGGTCTCTATAGCCCTTATATACCCTATCCCATCCAGGTTAGGATTAAAGGCATGCAGCCTTGAAGTCACAGAAACAGAAGAAGTTCTGTCTCTGGAGTTATGGGATTAAGGGTATTGATCACCACTCCTGGCTTTCCCTATGCTGGGATTAAAGGTGTGTGTGACTGACTCAGCTGTTTATCATTGCATTCAAGGATCAAGGATTTCCTGAGCTGTCTGCCTAGGATTTGACTCTGTGGTCTCTCTGATATCCCAGGATTTATTAAATATCTAACACATATCCAAAAATGGTGGTAATGGGCTATATCCTGCAGACACAGATCCAAATATATTGGATGTGGCCTGTGACAGCTGGGGAGGCAAATGCAGGTACATTCAGCCAAAAGCTAGCACAGGAGGAGGTACCCTTCCTACCAAGGTGGAAAGGACAGCGAGTTTTGTGTGTGGGAGTATAGTCACACCTGAGGATAGGGTAGGCATTCTATTTAGAGGGACTATTTGATTTTATGAAATCTCAAGTACAAGGAAAGGCTGCAACAATAGTTTAACTGTTTTAATTTTTTTTTTCCTGAACGATGTCAATAGTAAGTTGCCTATTAGATGTTCATCAACGAACAAGAATTTCAGTGGGCAGCACTGGTCCCTCAGTCTGGCGCTCAAAATCATCCTCAGCCCACATTCATGTTTTGATGCTTATCTTGATAATAGTCCTCATTGTAAACGAATCTGACTTGATTTATATATTGCATTTAGGTGTTGTTTTTCTCTCCCACCTGCTTTTTCTCCAAGCCCTCGTTTCCTTTCAGTGGTAGGATTTAGAAGGCAGGTTCCTAGTGTTGGCTCTATGTGGGTAAACGGGTGAATTTCTTGCCTCTTTTCTTGACAGGCAATTGAGAGAACAGTGAGAGTGAACACACATGTGAGAAGGTGTTTGGAATGTGTCTTTCTTGTCAAATCTCCACTTCCCCTTCTGCAAATTTTTTGCCTAATACCCCACCGTCTATTCCAGTGCTCTTCTGGCCCACATTCATCCTTTCTGCCACAGGAAGAAATCTGTTTGTCCATAGCATATGTATATGATCAATGCTTCTAAATACATAACCCCTTCTATTCCTCAGCATACCACACAAGTGCTCGCATCTTTTCACACCATTTCCTCACATCATTTCCTCTGGGCTCTGACCCCACACTCATGTAGCTGCTTTTTTTGTTCTCATGACTGGTGTCCACCGACCTTCCCTGCACTAAACGGTTCTCTCCTCACGCTCCTCAGATCCCAACACCAACCTAGGCGCAGCAAAGCCATTTTCACAGATACCTTCTTCTCCACACTCATGCTCAAAAGTCCACACATGTTACATATTGGTATGCAGATCTTCTTCTCATGCCATGTGGACCTATACTGTCCATCATCCTGCATATTCATCCTGATCCCCGTACACAGCTCTGACCCTGTGTATGGCCTCTGCTACCACTGCCCATCCCACGGATGTCCTGCCTAATGTTTGGTTTGGACCTTCATGTCAGCTTTCTTTTCCATAGAGGTGCCTTGCTCATTACATCTGGGATCCATGGCTAAGAAATCCCAGCACCCTATGCCTCCTCCTATAGGCTCACAGTTGAGCCTATTCCTTTCTGAACATCGTCAGCAGAGGAATCTGAGAGGGATTTCCATTACGGCATTTTCATCACCACTGTGGAAATGGCAGGAAAGGGAAACTGTAGACAAGGAAAAACTTCAGCTCTTCTGTGATGGTCTGCTCCATGGAAGAAGAAGGTGGCATGGTGGTCTCTATTCTTGTGGTCACTTCCCACAATCTTTTTAGACTCTCACCTTCCTCCTCTGCTACAGAGGAAGCTGACCTAGCCCAGCACTATCTTGTTGCTTCTGGATCAGACTCTGAAGAATGGAATGGAAGGAAAAAAAAGAGAAAGTTACAAGGTCTTAAGGGCCTTTTGTGTGCCTGTGACTCTTGCTCTATACCCACCAAAAACAGGAGGTTTAAGAAAGCAATTGCGTTTAAACCTTTCTGTATGTCCCTGAGCCAGATCCTCTGCACCAAGTAAGCTGTTTACCTGATACAAGGGATCAGTGAATGAGTAAATAAATGAATGGTGGTTCATTCTTCATGACTTTTCTTTGCTTACTTCTGATTCTTTCTAATAAAGCTTGTGGCCATTGGACAATCTCCCATTTCTTTAGCCACCACATATAAAGCTACATTGCTATAATTAGAAGATATATAGCACTGTGGCATATTGCACAGGGCACTGGCCTTTCATTGTTGAGCCTATTCCTTTCTGAACATCGTCAGCAGAGGAATCTGAGAGGGATTTCCATTACGGCATTTTCATCACCACTGTGGAAATGGCAGGAAAGGGAAACTGTAGACAAGGAAAAACTTCAGCTCTTCTGTGATGGTCTGCTCCATGGAAGAAGAAGGTGGCATGGTGGTCTCAGCCCAGTCCTGCTGTTTGCTCTCATAGGATAGGGCTTCCCAGACGCCATTGGTCATACTCTCAACTGTCTCTGCTGGGCTGGGTGGCTTCCTCATGAAGAAAAACCTGCCACAGTCTTTGCCTTCCTGGTGCCCATATGGTACCAGAACTGGCTGAAGTGGACACATGGACATGAAATTAGTTTGTCACCATGTTCTGAATATCTTATGTTTAAAGTTTCAGGGCCATATGACCCACATAAACTTTAGTTCTTTGAGAATAGTGAACTTTTGTCTGTGAAGAACCAGGAGGGGCTATGTTAGACTCTAAACAGCATGGTTTGTATCCTAGCTATTGGTGTTAGAGTGTAAGAGTGAACACAGACCACAAGGGGACAGAGGAGGGTGGCATGTTCCAGCAATACATCACCAATTCAGGCAGCAGAATGGATTCTGCCTGTGGTTTGAAGTTCACCAGCTTCTCCCTTAGAGCACATATTAAATCCTGTCTGTATTTGCTGTTCCCTTAGACTGACTTCCTTATTATGGTCAGACAACATGATATCCATGAAAGAAGTCACTTCAGTCATCTTCCAGTGTCATTGCTTCTCATGGGACAAAAAAAAATGTTAAGGGCCAAAGGGTAGGTGAGCATGGATATACAAGAGAGACACACAGTAGATGTGAATAGATCACATCCTCATGAGACTCTCACTGAAAACCTTTGACAAGTGTATGTTTTTGTCTTCAGCCTTGGGCTGCTTTTTCTTGTTACTAAAACAGAAGACCCCCACATGAGCAGTGTTAGGGAGGAAGGGTTTATTGTATCTCTCGGACTAAGGATACCATCCACCATGAAAAAGTGGCATGGTAGAGAAAGTAAATCTCAGTGTGGCAGTGGGAATGTAATACTTCTTGATCATATCTGGGTAGATTATCAAAGGAAAAAAAAGAATTATGGTACTCAGCTTTCTTCATTTTCTTTTTTTATTCAGTGTAGATCCTTAGCCCATGGAACAGTGACACTCCCACCATCTGGATGAGTTTTTCCTACTCAGTTAAACTCTTTCTGAAAATAACTTCTCAGACATACACAGTGAAGGTAATGTGTCCAGTCATTATGGCAATGAACACAAGCCACCATAGAAAAGATGTTTAGAAAGTTGATGTTTAGAGAGCCAAACTAATTTTCCTGAGCCTCACAGCTTACAAGTGACAGAACCTGAACCTGAATTCAAACTCAGGCCTGTCTGAGCTTAAGTTGTGAGCCATTTCTTTAGACCATGGGTGGTCACATAAATAAAAATTGTAAAATTAATTTTATCAATGAAAGATAAAACCAGCAAATAGCTTGGCATGCATGGAGTACGCATCTCTCTCCCTTCTGGGTGGAGGGAGCTAAAAGCGTATCTCTGTTGAGTTTAGATTCCTGTTTCCTTTGTGTGAATTCTGATCCCTGCAAGAAATTTCATGTTCCTTTCTTCTTTCTGACAGGCCAGTCTGATCTGGAAGGGTTTGAAACTCCCTAAACCCTTTGAAAAGACAGAACATTGATCTTCACAAATCATTTGAAACACCCTAAGGGGGGTTAAAAATTACAAGTAACATGTGTTTTTGTTTTTGTTTTAAGTGAATGTACACCTAACCACTGGGACCATTGGCCTCACTACACACTACCAAAGCTTTCCTTTCTCCTCTGTGCATTCTGTGCTGTCAGACCCTGAATAATAGAGTGGCATGGCATTGCCAGGGTTCCCTGTTCTCCTGTAGTTATGTAGGCCTGATAACCCCCTCTAGCATGATGTGTTGTGACATCTCTTTGATTCCTCGGCAACCTGGGGCTTCACATTTCCTGCAGATCCTACTGCTTCTCTGGCCTTCTGTGTTTCCAGGGACATGACTAGATTTGGTAGGAAGTGCTGCATGACCTCTGCACAGCTAGATCTTGATGGTCACTTTTGTACTGCTATGCACAAAGCCTTGATATGTGGCACACCAGAAAGTCTATCCCTTCAGAGTGCAGACTCCGATTTATTAGCTACCTGTGCACCGTTGGCATTTGGGGCCTGGCTTGGAGCTCATATTCTTACAAAATGACTTTGGCTGAATTGAGCTTCTGGTAATTTGTCCAGCCTCCTACTTCATCAGAATTTCTCGATAGGTCAAGCAGTAGGTTAGGAATATGATGTCAAGTCAGACTGAGCTAGATTTTCAGTTGCAGCATGTTTGCTGTCTATGGCACATTTTCCTAGGCCTCACATTTCTTCTCCACATTACAAGGATAAAATCACCTATCTCTGTGAGGGTCATACTCAATGATTTAGGTATAACAAACTTAGAAGAACACTTGACACAAAGTAGGTGTTCAGTAAATACCAGCATAACACATAGTAGGTGTTCATTGTGCAGCATCAGCTAACCTCAGGATGAGTCTTCCCAGCCACTCTACCTATGATCACAAGCCACACCTCTTTTCTCCCTCTCCTACCCCACCACTGTGTAGACTACTGCACAATTCATTTATCTGCCATTTTTTTCTGTTTCTGAGATAATATTTGAGGTCTCAAATATTTCAGGATCCCAACTGCTCATGTAGATGAGGATGACTTGGTCTCCTGATCCCCTTGCCCTTACCTTCCTAGTGTTGGGATTACAGCCATGCACCAATACTCTTAGTTTGTGATCATGCACACCAGGCTGGAGATCCTGGGGCTGGAAATTAAATCCAGGGTATTGTGCATGATAAGCATTCATTCTACTAACTTAGCTGCATCTAAGGCTCACATAATTTATTAAAAGATTATGTCACTTAATTTCACACTAGAATTAAATCTTCATGGGGGACTCAATCATTGATACATTTGATATTGCATGTACAGCCTAGAATTATAAGCCCTTTGCAGATTTTATTGCTAACTAAATTGATAAATTAAGGAATAGTTAGAACCCCAGAACTAAGAAAATTGCAAAATCTTTTATGAGCTTTATTCCAGAGGATATTTTATGGTTGTTTATTAATATATTTTCTTACACTATTTTTGAAAAAAAAAAAAGAGGTCATATGAAGGTCTGTCTTAGGGTTTCTTCTGCTATGAAAAGACACCATTACTGTGAACACTCTCAAACAAGAAAACGTTGTAGTTAGAAGTTTCTCTGCCTCATCCGGCTGGTCCCACAGCCAGTTAGTCCCATATAATCACACAAAAGCTTATATTAATTATAAGCTGTCTTGTCTACATCTCAGGCTTATTACTTGCTAACTCTTATACTTTAAATTATGCCATATTTCTATTTATGTTTAGCCATGTGAGACTTGGTATCTGTTTTCTTTTTTTATTAAACAGCAAGAAATAATTAAATTTAAGGCTGAAATCAATAAAATTAAAACAAAGAGAGCAATACAAAGAGTCAATGAAAAAAAGAGTTGGTCCCTTGAGAAAGTCAACAAGACAGAAAAACACTTATCCAAACGAACAAAAAGACAGAAAGAGAATATCTAAATTGACAAAATCAGAAATGAAAACAAGGATCTAACAACAGACAGGATGGTATGGATGGATACTAAAGTATGAACTCAGAGTCTCTGAAAGAGTAATGAATTTTTATTACCAAGCTATCTCTCTAGTCTCTAGAATATCATTTTAAAGTCACTAATCAGAAAAATCCTCCCTAAATTTAGCCTCTATACACGTTTTAATGCTTGTGTGCTACGAGAATGATACTTAAGATCTTTTTTTTGAATTATTTTTTTATTATGAATAAAGTCATATTTTTTATCCATGTGTATCCTTGTTCAAAAGAGATGTGGAGAAGAGAGTGACTGGAAGGGGTGGGAGGGGGAAGGGAGCTTGAACAAGGGTATCTGTTTTCAATGCAGCATCTTTTTTTCCTCTGCATCTCCTGGCATCTGTTGCTCTGCCTTCTCTCTTCCAGAATTATCCTAGTCTGGTTGCCCTTCCTCTATTTCCTGCCTGTATTCTGGCCAGTCAGTGTTTTCCAAAACCACACCTATTCCAACAAGGCCACACCTGCCAGTAGTGCCACTTCCTATGGGCATATGGGAACATTTTATTCAAACTACCATAAAATCTGATAGGAAGTACCCAGTTAGCCCAAACCCAGCACTGGTAGCCAGATCTTAAAGCAAGATGGAGTCTTTGGTTTGAGAAACAGAAGGCCTTCTATTCATCATTGAAACAGCCAGGGCCCCTCGGCTGATAGGTTTGCAGAGGCTTGTTGTCTGTGTGCCAAAACTAGCACAAACAGGCTGGGATCAGTCTTAAAGCACTCCATGAATTCTCTGAAAATATAATATTTGCTGTGTATTTTAAAGAATTTTTATGTAAAGAAAATCACTAGAAGCTCAGGAAACAAAAATACACAGTTGTGTGTGGCTCACCATGGTATGTGAGTGGCTATGGCAAGGCTACTGCCAATGACAGGCATTTACACATTTATTAGTAGAACACAGCAGATATACCTGTTCAGACCTTTGCAATGCACTGTGGCTTGTGGGATTGTCCTGTTCTCTTTGATATATGGTACTGTGAATGTAGAAAACCACAGAAATCACATGCAGAACTTCACACCTCTGTACAGCCACAGGATTCATGAAAATTTCTAATAAGATCATGTCTGTGAGGCATTTTAAAATCATAATGTTGATTTTACATGGTATTTCTTAGTTTTTCAAGCATAAATGGAGCATGGTGTTGTATTTATGATTATTTTTCCCATGAGGGAGCTCCAATGAGGATAGATCATACCATGTGCCCAGGGTCACCTAGCGAGACATTGTATGATTTACAGTTCCTTGCCTACATGGACTTCTAGGCTCCAGAATGCCTTGTGATGTGTTATTCCTCATCTGGGGTTCTCAGTCATCTTTGTCTTCAGTGTCTGGAAGGCAGATGTCTGAGCTTCTGGACATGGGATCCTGGAATCTTTACAGGGACTGGCTTGTATTTTACATGTCTGAATCTGGTTTTTAAATGCCGCCTTACAGGCAAAATTTCTCCCAAAGCCAGGGTCTTAGGAAAAGTGACCACTGGTTCTATTCTGTGGCAATCACCAACTTTAGTCTAGACCTGGGTCATCTCTACCCCAGAGGGAAGTAGATGGTACTTTATGGGAATTTCTTCCTTAGTGATTACACTTAGGCACACACTGTTCAGCCATTGAGACAAGTATCTCTTGCATTATTGGACCATGTGGGGAAAAAAAGATTTTATCACACAATTCTTTAAGACAAAACACCCCCAGGATGCATCTGTACACTGTGGAGAGGAAGTCATGAATCTCTTACTACAGATATCCCCCAGCCACCTCTCAGGAAGTGCACCTCTCACTGTTTCTTAATGTGAGACCCAGAACTGAAAGAAGTGGTATCTGGGGACCTGGTAATCGGAACTATGTCATATTCCCATAGGAATGCTAGGCCCTTGATTCCTTTATTTATGCAGGCTTGCAGCAGCTGCTGCCTTTAGATTCTGGCCCCAAAAGCTAAGACAGCAGATCCAAGCACAGAACCACCCTGACTGTCTCTCTTTGAAGCTCTTGAGTCCTCAGACTTCTGTTTGTGTCTGGCCCTGATTCATCACAGGTCTGAATGTTTCACCTGCTATATCAGGTTTCCAATAGCGCCTGAAACAGATTTCATAAAAAGAAACAAACACTGGCCAGCAAATCTCAGCATGGGAACTTAGCAAAGAGAGAAGGGTAAGGAATGAAGGTGATGGTAATTATCTCCTGCCTTCCATCACTGGAGGATATTGATATACATATGTCCCTCATTTCATTTTATTTTTGTTCTACCAGGGCATCAGCCACCTGCTTGGAAGATTAACAACAGTTGGATGCAGACCCAGAATCACTGGGTTTTGGAGAAGTTATTATTCATAGCAGAAATGGCATTATGAATAGACTAGCGTGGGTTTTAAAGAAACCCTGACTTATTTTCTGAGATCAGAGCACTTCACATTTAAGCAGAAATAGCTAATGACATTCACTCAACTCTCCAGCCATCTATTTCTTTAGCAGGGCCTCTGGTCTTTGTATTATAAAGCTCATCATGCTTGGCTAAAATGACCTACTCACACTGTGAGGAGCGATACCGGATCCATACTGCTGATCCCTTGGCTTGGAAAACACTGGGGTTTTAGCAGGCACTTTCTAGACAAAAGAAGCAAGGGGGGCAAAGAAGGGGTTGTAGAAATGGTAGCATTTGGGGGCTGTAGGGATGGCTTCATTGGTAAATGTTTGCCTTGGAAGCAGGAGAGCCTGAGTTTCTTCCTCAGAATTCAGCATGGTACACATCTGCCATCCTAGCACTCAGCAATAGAAGCAAGAGAATTGGAAGTTTAGAGTAATAATCCTGGACTATTTTTGTAAGTAATAATCACTGACAACTGTTAAAGAAGGACTAATATTTATTAAGTGGTTCAGAGGGAAATACTCATTGATAGAACAGATTAAACAATCCTGTGGTTCCTGAAAAAGCTGGACTGGTCCATGTCACTTCACTCAGTAGGTCAGGTCCTCCGTCAAAGAGCATGAGAGAGAAAGAGAAGAAGTGGTTGCTGTGTAATGCACCCTGCTCTTAAAGTGGCCCCGATTACTAGGGTCCCAAGGCTATAGGTGATTTCTAGATCTACTCTGGTCAAGGAGGTGGCATCTGTTCTCCACTACTCTTGGCTATCTAGGAAGAGGCCAGGGCTACTAAAAATCAATCAAACACAACAAAACAAAGTACTAACCTGTAACTAACCTGTGAATGAAGGGAGAAGATACAGAGACAGCACGGATAGAAATACATGAGATGTAGCGATTCTCTTCAGTTTATATTAATGCTTAGTCATTCTTCTAGCTACCAAAACTAAAAATCAGGCTGTCACATTTGACAGACCCTTTGGTATCGCCTCATCAGTGTACTCCTCCTGAGTACCAATATTCCCCAAGGTGTCATCCATCGTTCTGGTTCTTCTTGCTCTAGCTGGGCAATGCTGGGTTGATTGCCTTCCCTCAGGACCTGAACACACCTTTGCCTGACTCATCTTCTAAATCTAGCACTGTAACTACTTCAGCTCCTGAAAATGCATTGTGTTGTTTTGGACACTGGTTCTCAGGGGGATTCCTGGATTATCAGTTTCAAAATCCCCTGTGAATAGACAGACAATGCAACTTCTACTTCCCTCACCCTGCCAGGTCTGAAATTTGAGCCATGGGACCAGGAATCTGTGCCTCAAGAGGCCTTCGGGTGAGTACAGCTCCTTATTTCGACAACTAGTAGCTTGGTCATAGGTCTTGACCTCAGGATTTAGATCATTGAATTAAAAAACCCTTCCCACCTCATAGTCTAATCTCACATCATCTTCCTGTACCTGGCTGTATTCTTTACATGAATCACTTTGTAAACCTCAGCTTCTTCATAATATAGGTAAGTAAAACTTTGTTCATGTTGCCACTGAGAAATGAACACACATCCAACAGTGACAGCTGGTCACAGCACCCACTTTTATGGAGCTCTACTCAAAGCCCACCACAGCTACTTCTCTACCTACCACCCTTGTACTGACACATATGCCTGTTGTTTCAGTTGGATCTGCAGATCTGCAGACTCACTTTCCATTTCCTGGGCAGGCCTTGTGCCCTAATACTGTGTATTGTACACCTGTGGGTTCAGGTACTTGATATGTGTCAGTGAGAAGCAGATGTCAGAAAATTCTTGACAGTAATTAAGCATCTTGGGGAAGCAGCTTCCTGTGAATTGGATGGGGTGAAAATTCTAATGGAAGTTAATGAGGCATTGACTTACTCTCTGACCTGAGAAAATAGGATAATTCAGTTCTTTTATTCCCATCTGTAAAATGGGATTAATGTTATTAACCTCCTTTAAAGGAATTACATCTACAGATAGAGGACACATTAAAAATTAACCACAGTATGAAAAATGATTTCCATTACAGATAATGAGTCACACCTGCCAAAAGAAGAGCTGAGAGGGGTGGGCTATTAATAATCTCCGCCATCAGAGCTGAGATGCTGATGCTTTTGTTTGGTTTAGAATGGCTATAATGTTTACCTGCTGTTCCACACATGGGAACACATACAGCCAATACTGGTTTCTGCAGGTCTGTTGAATTTGGATAGAGGTTCTCAAAGACATGGTATCATCTATTGTAGAGTTATTGTAAAAGTTATCAATTCTATTTTGGAGAACCGATAATATGTTCACTTTATCTCAGTTGAATACAATGACCCTGAGTAAGGACACTCCATCCATGTCAAACATGATGACTCTAAGCAAGTCCATTTCATCTCTGTAGAACTTGGCAACTGTGATTCGTTCTGTAAGTAACTTGCCTTAACCTGTCAGGGAAAGGTCAGGGGACAATTGACCAATTAAAATATAGACTCATGGGTAGTGAGCAGAGGACTGTAGTGTTTGAAGCAGTGGATCATACTCCCCATCATTCCTAATTACTTTTTCCCACTCAAGTTGCATATAGACTTTTTTATATTGTCCTGAAAACAGCACACATCAGCTCTGAATTTAGACAGACTGAATAACCCCCGACGTACCTGTCTACTACCTAGGGTCTACTTCCTAGCTGGTCTGACCTGCTTTCTAACCTTGAAAAAGAAAAAGGCTGAAACTTAGCTGTGGAGTGGTTGCCTAGGGTTGCCTAGAATTCTTAGGGCCCTGGCTTCTTGTTTTTTTTTTTTTTTTTTTTTTTTTTTTTTTTTTTTTTTTTTTTTTTTTTTTTTTTTTTTTTTTTTTTTTTTTTTTTTTTTTTTGCCACTGCAGAGAAAGAGAGAGAGAAGACAAACACAGAAGCACATTGATAGACAGACAGACAGATAAGTAGAATATGTCTCTGTCAGGTAGCTAAAAATATTTTCTAGGAATATATGTAACATTTAGTAGTCCCAAGTTCTACTTAGCATTTCCTTTTCTGATGGACAGCAGAGAGAAGAGTAATAGCCTCATTCAAATAAGCCATTTTGGGCTGGAGAGATGGCTCAGCCGTTAAAGGCTAGGCTCACAACCAAAAATAAGCCATTTTGCTGATGCTCCTCCTACATTCCAAATTCACCCTATTAATAACAAACCCTTCAGCAAGGCCCATTCACACCCAGCAGCAGCATGGGGTCCTTTCAGTGTGTTAACTTGTGACCCTCTGACAAATGCAGAGTGGTAGGAAATGCTTAAATACATTTGCCCTGGCATTTTGGTCAGAATGCATTTATTAGCTGGTATCTCACCCTTAGTGGCAAAAATAAACAAGGGCTTGAATGATCTGGCTGTAAACATTCTGTGAAATCTGCATTCCTACACTCTGCTCCATGATTCATGCAGAAAGCTGCTATTTTGGTGTATCTGGGTGAATTTGCTTGTGTAAACGTCCAGAAGCCTCTGAGAAGAAAACACGGTTATCATTAACTGCCTGACAGCCCTTTCCAGGGAGGGCAGGCAGGCACTGCTGCACCAAGATAACTTTATTTAATTAGTTGCTGGAAGATTATTTATTCGCTCCGTAAAACAATGGCCTGTCAGCAGCAGATTCTCCCAGCTTTTACAGATGTGTCTGTGGTTTCTGAAGTATTCACACAGATGCATCTGAAATATGCTTCCAGGTGTCCTTTATGTGAGCATTTGACAGGATAATAGAATTAGATTTGCTGAATTTCACTAAACTCTGAAGTAATATGTCAACAGCTTCGCCTACTTTTCAAAAAATATTTCTTTCTAGTAATACTCATCAATCTAGCTTTTCAAACCTTAAACAGGAGACAATGAAACAAAAAGGATGACTCTATCAGTTAAGGAGCTGACACAAAGTTAAATGGCGAGCCGTATTGTGTGTGGTAACAACTGCTCTGGATAAAAGTATCCTTGCTTAGATTTGGGAGAGATCAAAGGGAGGAGAGAAGATGAAGGGAGTGGAACGCTTGGCTTTCACACAGGTGGAGGATTTCTAGAAAGGTCTCCTTGCACAAACGTGGAGAGGAGCGTCCTTTGACTTTCGGCAATAGCCAATGTCCCTTTCCCCACTTGCAGGGACTCATTCTGATCAAGAATGGCTATTTCACTGGATTAAAGCTCTTTATCACTAAAACAAGTGATGTGGCCTCAGATATTGCAGAGTTCCAGGGGAACTGCTCAACAAGTGTTGGCTGAGTGAACAACCTGGAAACCTTTGCATTTGCAATCAACCAGCTCCTCCTCCTGTGCACCTCTGTTGTGCTCTCAGGCCTGGCAGAGGAGCTTGTCAGTGCACACAGCAAGCAGAGAACTCTGCAGATTCCAACCACAAGACTCTTTGATGAAGGGTTTGTTAAGAGTCCAAACGCTAGCACCAACTTTAAAGAGTGTCAGTGCAGTGGCAAAATGCATCATGGATTCCTGTGGTAAGCAGTTTACCTGGAAGAGAGGCAGAGAAGCCAGTTTGAAGAACTCACTGCCCACCTCCCCACTTCCAGTTAGGAATGTTAGTGGGGAAATTCTTTCTAAGTCAGGCTTACTGTAAGGAATACACACCTTGAAGAACATGGCAGGAAGCTCTTCCCAATGAGGTGAGCTGCACAAAGTCTGTCCTATGAGCAGCAGGTGCCAGTTTCTACATTCAGTGAACCCTGGATGAGAAGCTGCCGCCTGATAGGTGTTATTCTAGGCAAGAATGAAATGAAGGCATATGGGACTGCATGGGTGGAGATGCTGTGGAGCAAAAGACTATATGGCTGAGGTGCTGGGCAGTGATTTAGTAGATTCATCATCCACTTTTCATTGTAGAAATCAGCAAATGATAGACTATAAAAGTTATTTTCTTCCTTTTTAAAAAATGGTGGCAGGACCTTTTCTTTCCATTTCCTTGACAATAAAAAAGAGGCAATCATTAACAGATAGTTTTATCAATACAATATAGGTGATGGACCAAGAACCATCTAGCTTGCTTAAATCCAGGAGAGAACATTGTTTCTCTGTCATAGCTGAGTTACTTATCTGTCATCCACATTCACACCCACATGTAATTTATGACAGCCATTCCAGAGCTTTGAGTCATGCCACAGAGCAATTTCAGTGATGAGCATTGCCTGCTGTACCTGGTTACATCTAGATACCTGTTCTTTGCCTGGGTGGCATGAGATCTCAGTGGACAGAAGGGAAGCTGTGGCTAAGAAGCAGCTCTCAACTTTTCCTTTGTTCTTGAAGCAAATCAGCATGGTATTTGATTTCTACCCCTGTTCATCATATTAACCCTTCATCCACAGCTTCTGCGCTCACGGTACCAACTCCACAGCTCTCCAGTCACAGCACATGGATTCCTGCCTATGCCTTTGTCCCAATGATCCTGCCGTTCCTGTTAGTTCTTCCTAATCCTTCCTAGGTCGTCATGGGATCTTAGCCTTGCTTCAGAAAGTCACTTCTCCTTGGTTCTCTGACATCCTCAGTAAACCTAGTCTCTCCAGGGCTGGAATGATGAATCCTGTACCACTGTGTTTCCAGGGTCTGCTGAAGAACATAGTATTTAGCAGGCGCTCAGAGAGATGTTAAATATGAATGCTGATGTATCAGTGGACCAATCTTAGGGAGGGTGATGGAATCAAGTAGACGCAGGGGGTAGAACAAAATGGGAATACACAGGTATGTTTGGCCCTTTCTCATTTAAAAATAATAATAATTAATAATATAATTATTTCAGTGAAGAAAATATAGCTAAAAATGAGGATATACAATAAGAATATATATGTATATTATCAAGAGGTTATAAAAGACCAGCCCTTCCAAACACCAGGGTGTCCGATTGATATTGTATGTTTCAAAGGATCTCAGCACAAGTGATTAAAATCCATTATGGTTCCAATTCTAGCTTTATTTAAATCTTCTAGACAGTTGTATCTTTCCTTAGGGAATAGATGCCTCTTTATTTATTTAAACAAAAGTATATAAATGGATCTCACTAGTTTTGAACAAATTACAAAGGAAGGTGTTGGCTTGTGTCTCACAAGTGACTCAGTGGGTAAAAGCATTTGTCAGGCCTGACAACCTGAGTCCAGTCTCACATGGCTGACAAAGAGAACCAGCATTACAAACTGTCCCCTAGCTTCTTCATTTATGCTCTGGTGCTCAGCGCACACACACATACACAGATGATGTGCACACACACTCATGCATACAGACACATTCACACACAAGCACACATATGTGCACATACATGCAAATGCATACTTCATACACATAGTACACACATGCACACACATGCTAAAAGTGCACAATTTTAAAAAGAAAAGTGTTAGCCCACCAGTAATGGAAAGGGCTCTTGGAGGAATGTTGTAATCTCTCAATTATGTCTTTAATACATATTTTAAAACATAAAGGTACACATTAATTAATTAATTGCCCTTAGTAATTATGCAAACCTGTTGAATCTTTGATAAACTCAGAGTCACCCACCCTTTACAAAGGAAAACGGTCATGCTGATGCAGAAGCAGCAACATTTTTTCATACACCTGAAACTCATTTGGCTTTTACTACCCCTTAGCTGCACACATTCCCTCCGGTAATGTGTGATAGGGAAAGCCAGCAACAGACACCGTTTCTATTTGTTTCATATTCCTGTAATTTATTTTGCCATGAGCTGGTTGAGCTGGATAAGAATCGTTTTCCATGAATAATAAAGGGGACTTTTAGAATCCAATAGAAGAAACCCATTTGTTTGAAGCCAGTGTATTTAGGTGGCTGCTTTTTGAGCATCTAAAGTCTTTTCTGCTTTTATACTGGACTCTAGCTTTCAGTAGGCACAGCCACAGAAGTTGAAGTAAAAGTATGGACCACAGCCCTTCAGTGTCTCTTTCCTGACATAATCTGTATCGGTTGGCATTACAGACAACACATTCCATGGCTGTGCTAAGCAAATTAAGATAGACACAGCCTCTGGTAAGAAGACAGAGACACTTTCTGCCACATGTACACCTTAGGGGGCAGCTTTACGACCTTGAGGGGAGTAAATTATGGAGAGAAAAGAAGAAGGTGGGGACATCCTAAGTGCTTTAGAGACTGGAGTGGTATACCTCCAATTTTAATGTGCATTCACACACTACACATCTAACGATTGTTAAGATGCTGACTGAGAAGAGCTAGGTCTCTGAGGCTCTTTCTAAAGCTCTCATCAGATGTTGTAGCTACTGCTTGGGGGCCACACTGTGAGCACCAAGTGTGTGTGTACTCAGGTGTGTCATTATGGATGCAATGTAGATCCTGACACCCTACACAGGAAGTAGTTTGTGGTGTCACACGGGGGATCAGTATGAAAGCAGTCCTCTGGTAGGTATCTCACTACAGCAGCTGAACAAGGATTGGAAAGTCCAGCGATTTTGGAGTTAAGGCTGATCCAGGCTCAAACCATGGGCCCATGGGCCTGCTGTTTACTAGCTGTAAAGCCTCCAGCTGCTTTTTTTTTTTTTTTTTTTTTTTTTTTTTTTTTTTTTTTTTTTTTTTTTTTTTTTTTTTTTTTTTTTTTTTTTTTTTTTTTTTTTTTTTTTTTTTTTTTTTTTATCTTTTCTGTCTTCACCCTGCTTATTGGTGGAGTCCTGATCGATGGTTCTTACCTTGTGGAAGAGAGCTGTGGTTGTCAGTGTTATGACTAGCCTACAAAACATTTCACAATGTCTGAACCACAGTGAGTGATCAAAGTGCACAATCTATCTTCTCCTCCATGGTTTGGTCAGTTTGATATTACCATCAGTCGGCATAGAATAACTATCTATCCACTGCTTATCTCTCCTGGAGCTGAGGCAACACCTACCTCTACTGTTATACCATTCACTGGGAAGTAAGTACTTAATAATTATCAGGTAACAAACAGATTTCATTTGCTCATTGTCTTCATGAAAGAGACTATCCAACATGGAAAATATCCACTCATGAAGGTTTCAGACTTATTTGTGATTGAGACCCTTCACACATCTGCTCGTTAATAAGGCATCCAGCTAATGTCACAGATATTAACAGCAGATGCCATCCTTTCTCCCATGACTAATACAGCACTCTTTTCTTCCTTGGCCCAGGATGTTTTCTGATAGATTTAATTGCTGTTACTTAAGTAGAAAAAAAAACAAAACAAAACAAAACACAGAATCCGTAGATTCTAAAGAGATAATAAGAAACAATGCCCCTTTAAAATAACAAGCATCTTTTTTTCTTTTTTTTTTTTTTAAATACAAGCAAGCTGAAAGAAGAAAACTGTCACTGTTGCTATTCTACAGGGGTTAGATTCAGTCTATACAGAAGATACTAAAGGTAAAAAAAAGAGAATCTGTGGAAAATTAAAGCCGCCGCCGCTCTGTGCAGTGCCATTGTGCCAGCGACTTCAAAAACCCATTTGGAAATCATGGCTCTTGTATCACAGTCATTACGAGACACTAACATCACCCACTTATTACTGCAAACATAGCAACCGTTGCCATGTGAGCAAGAGATCTGCAACACAAACAGCGGAGACGGTGGTGCAGGGCGGGGCTGGGAGCGTCAGGGCTGAAGGCACAGAGCGCAGTGCCACCTGTGTGGGTTTAATTAGGCTGGCTGTTCTCCCTGGTCCCTGTGCTGTGCCCTGTCAGACCTTCCAGGAGAACACAGGCAGTCTCAAAAAAGCGGCATTTTCTATTAAATCTTACATCGGTGGCACACAAACAGAACCAAAGACAGAGTCTTGCTTTGATGTGCGCAAGGGTAGACCCGTAGCCAGGGTTTCTCTTCATTTACAGGAATAAAACCCGCACAGAACTCTTTGTCATTAGAAAGCCAGTCCACTTGTTGCTGTCACAATATGTCACTCCATCTAATTGAAAATGGAGAAGTCTGTCACCATTTACTTAGCAGTTTGCCTCTGGCGAATCTTTACAGGTTCCCTTTATGTGGCTGGGAATTAGTTAATTAGTATTACAAAATGCATCACAAGGAACAGGCCCTTCAGGTTACCAGGGAGGCCCTTTCAGGCAGCTAACGAGCTTACCATGGGACAGGAAGGAGCGGAAATGACAGAGGCAGAGAAGCCCACCTGAGGGGGCATGTCTGCTCTCAAGTGAGCTCTAACCTAAATATGTCACACTCACTCTTTTCATGCAAATCTTGTGTGTGTGTGTGTGTGTGTGAGTAAGTCTTGGCCCTTAAAGCTTTCTTTCTTTTTTAAAAAGAGGTACCAATTTTATACACATTGGGATTTTCTCCCACCTCCACTTTTATAAATTGCCCTTTCTCCCAGCATTTCTACACTTAATATTTTGTCTGATATTCTTTCTTTGACGTTTTTCACAGAGGAAGGTTGTTTCAATCTCAGGGTGGCTTTCAAAAGTCAGGGACAAGATTGACATTTTTCATCTACTCCTTAACTTTGAGCTGTATGCCATTTTTTTTTTTTTAGGTGAGAATTCTACAATCTCTTCCCAGTTGCACTTCATGCAATGCACTCACTGGCGGCCAGATGGCAGTAGTGAGCGAACCAACCCACAAAGGAGGCTAACAGGGCTATTCAGGGTCTCACCAGCAGAGGGAGATACGCAGGAGCGTTGTCTTATTGTGGCAGAGCAGAAACACTGAGGGCTGAAGGCTGCAGTTGGCACTGTGGGCTCTTTATTTCATTTTTTGAATCGGGAATTTTTTGGCAAATGTCACTGGTACTTTGCAGACATGAGCCTCAGGATGGTGCTGAATGAAGAATATTTATGAAAATATTTAGTGGCTTTTAGAACACAGATGAGTTTTTTTAGACTTTTGAACCTTCAATGAAATATTCGCAACATCTATTTTCTTTATTTTTGTGAAGAGAGTAAACTTAGCTCAAGAAATGCCATTTTGTATTCTAGTAGCCAAAGAGGTAAAATAGAGTTCAGTTCCACATTCCTGGCAGGAGCTTGCCCAGTTCTAGGAGAGAATGAGCTGGCCACCTGGATGATCCAGGTGGAGTCCAGGACTAAAAGGAGTCTTCCATTTTAGAGAACTATGCAGAACCAAAGCAGACAGAGCCATGAGAAAGAGTATCTCACCCAGTTCCCAGAGACCATAGCTAGAAACTGCTGTTTACAGAGGAGCAGCATGACCTAAGTTCCAACTGCAGAATCCATAGCACCCTGGCCCTGCTAACTGACTACCAAAAGCTCTAGTCAAAATACACCACCATCATTCCTGGGCCAGCTGCACATTCCAGGGTTGATGGTGGGCTTCCCCCCTCTATAGGAGACATTCCACAGCACAGAACCAGGACAGCTTGACCATAGGGGACCCTGCACAAAACTAGCCCAAACATGCCAGGAAGAAATAATAATACAAATGAGATATGCACCCACTGTTATTTTATCTTGGTACTAACCAAGCAAAAGCCTGACCCGTTGTTACCAGGCACCACTACCCTAGTTTCTGGAAAGCCCCTAGCACGAGCCAATTAGCTAATGACTCAAACCATTATCCTCACCTGAACCTTGGGCTATAAAAGGACCCCCCCCCCCCCCCCCCCCCGTGGCCCTAATCAACCCTCCTACATGATTCCGATGTAACGGACATCTAGAGTGGTTCACGAGCTAGCTCATCTCTATTTAATAAACCTTGCTTTTGCATTCCACTACTTCCTTGTCTCTGATGGTCTCTCCAGGGTCACAACTTTGGGCATAACATTTGTTTTATGTTTGTGTTTATGCATGGGTATGTCATTTGTGTTTGTGCCTTTCCGTCTCTGTGTGTCTTTATATGTAAAAGTGCCACTGTGCATTTGTGGAGGTCAGAGGACAATGTGAAATTTTAGTCCTCCTTTATAATTTGCTTGAGACAGTGTTCTTCATTGTTTGCAGCTACCAGTTGCATATAGTAGGATGGCTTGTCTGCATACTTATAAAGGTTTTCCTGTCTCCAACTGCTATCTTGCCCTAAGACCATAGTGCTAGCAGATATGCACTTGGCTTCTGGCTTTTATGTGGGTTCTGAGAATACAAAATCATATTTTCATGTTACTAACCAGTTCTGAGATCCTGTGTAGTTTATTTTACACCAGGCTCATGGCAAGGTGGTATTCAAGCCTATACAGCAGCATGCATGGCTACAGGTTTCCTTCTTAGCCCACACTCCATGGAACCAGCTTTCTTGCTTCTATTAATTAGAAAAACGCATGGACAACTAAAAATATTTGAACTTAAAAAGATAAAAGGGGCCTCTGACAGACATGCTGGCACCTGCTTAGATTCTGTCTTCTTTTTGCCATTTGTATTTTCCCTTTTCAGACCCTTAATGAGCTGAGTGACTGACCTTGAGCAAGTGAGTGTCATAAAAATTATATACTCCAGAGATGACAAATACTCAGGAAAAATTGCCTTGCCCCTAGATTTAGGCGAGTGACATCTAACTCCCTCATTATGCAGTCATGAAGCTGGAGTTTCACAGAAGCACATATCCAGATAGTTCTTCCTTTTGCCACAGTGAGCCTGGATGAAGGACTAAAGGCAATAATGAGATGCTTAAACAAGCATTGAGCTTCCATGAAAAAGCTCATTAGCTGTACATTCAATCAACCATCTTGGAGCAAGTTAATGACCATTTTGGAAAGTCAATGACACTGTCTTCTTGGTTTTTTTCAGATTTGTAAATTGTACTGTGTTTCTTGTGTAACATCACTTTTAGGTCTTGAATCCCCATTGTGTCTATAAATGAGAAAGAACAGTGCCTTTATTCCCAAGAGTAAAAATATTGGGGAGCAAATTATAGAAAGTCAGTTTTTTCCCTTGCATTAAGTGTCAACCTAAAGATTGTTGTTGTTTAGTCCAGAGGATGTGAGTGTTGTAGAGTAGTTGATGTAATGGGGAACATTCTTAAAGAATGTGAGAAGAGACCCAGTGTGACAAAACCCCCAATTTAATAATGAGATCACATTACAGTAGAGTTATACTCTAACCTAGCCAACATGTGTCCTTCTGGTTGTCAGATTCCTAGAAAGCAGTCCCTCCTGTCATGTGTTCTAATTAGGGCTTGCTGCTTTCCCAGGCGTCCAAGGAGTCTGATGTAGAGAGAGATGATTGGAGATGGTGGAAGGACAGGGTTAGTCCTGGCGTGCTGAAAAGCAAGCCTGAGAATGTGGAGTTTTGCTCTAGTTGAGTCTACAGGCAGCTGATTAAAATTTGTCCCTAAGAGGTAAAAATGAAGCAAGGTGGCCAGTGTCAGCAAGGAGGAATCTTTTCCGTGAGCAAAACAAGTGTAGATTCAGTGCCCAAGGCTCCATTGCTTCTGATGGACTCTTCAGCGGGAGCTCGTTCAGTACCTTGAACAGCTCCCTGTAGGTTCTTATGAATCCTATGCTTGGCTCCTAGTTGTTTGAGCTTGTTGAATGACTTTAGTCTTAAGAGACAATAGATCCACCCCCAGACAGTCCCAAGTTCCAAAATGAAATTAGTGTGCTATTTAACCATTTAATGTCCATTATTTAAAAATGTGTGAGTGTCAATTTGTTTTCCTTGAAGAACACATGATTAATATTATATTTTTATAAACCTAGATGTGGTGATTTATAATCATAATCTATCTATGGATTTTTGTCTTCTGTGAGATAGTAAAAATAGAGCTCATGATGTACTCTGTGGATTATATTAAAGTTCATCTAAGTAAATGCAAAAATTTACTAACTGGATGGTAAAGGAGAGTTACTTTAGTAAGGATACCAGATCTGCCCATGAGAGTCTATAAATTTGTACACTGTACTCAAACTTATTTTTGCAGCAGAAAAAAGTAATTGTTAATAAAGTTAGCATAGATTAGTGGTAGCTAGAAGCAAAGAGATAACAGAGATGGAGTGGGTCATAACAGGCAGAAAACCACCTATTGAGACCATTGGCTTTTTATTGTTAAGGCCTTTGACTTCAACAGAGATAGAAAAGTATCTCAAAGGAACATAAAAAACTTACACTGGACCTGTGTAAATGAAGACACTTAATGTAAGGAAAAAAATAGCTGCCATGGTCATTTGGGGAAAGAGATGTCTATTTTACTTGAAAAGAGGAAGCATGAAGGAGAGAGACCAGTTTATAATCAATCGTGCTTTCATTCTTTCAGCCTACTTTTTCTGTCTCCTCAATACAACTTCTCTCAGCCATTGCAGGACAAGACAGTTTTAAAAAGGCCCATTGGATGAACATGGCAGACATTCCCCTCTCACATCACATGTGATAAGTGGCAGTTATTGCTCTAATAGGAGGCTACTGTTGATTGAATGTAAAATACTCCCCCCCACACACACACATAGTAGAATCACATATTTTGAACATTTGGTCCACAGATGGTGGTGCTATTTTGCCGGGAGTCACAGAGATACAAAATAGGATGTTGGCACCACAAGGCTGACTCACCAGAGCCAAGGGCCTCTGATGGAGGGAAAGCCAAGATCTCAAGGAGTCTTGGTGCTGATTGTTCTTGCAGGGGCTGACCTCTTCCTACAGAGGATTTCTGTGTGTGAAGGCAACCCCCTCTATCTGTTACTTCTTTGAAATTTATGGATTTATATCCCCCTATTCCAGTGAGAAAATGGTCACACAGATAAAATCTTCCAGACCTTTATTTCTCCTGCCCAGAGCAGACTTACTGTCTGCCTACCCAATGATTATTTTTGCTAGGAAAACAGTAATAACTCATTTAAAACTTCTCTCTGGCAGCCACAGTCAAGATAACTTACTAACCTGTTATAAAATCATCTCCCCTACTAATAAGAGAGCTATCCAGAGCCAATTAACCTATAAAAGTTTTCTAAGGCCTCCATGCACCTGGATACATTAGCACAAGATCGTAACTTAGAAGTTTAGGAATGTAAACCAAGCCTTCACTAAATCTCTCCTAGGGAAGGTGCATTAGCAGGTCGAAGAGCTTTAAAGGGTCCCTTTCATTGTTTACTCAGTCACCTAGCAACCCCAGCCCTAATGGTCTTATCTTGGAATTGGCCTGCTTGAGGTATATAAGACTTATGCTCTCACTGTCGTATTGTCATGCCATCACCATTGTATTGTATTATGAAGATGTTGTACAAATAAAGAGATACTGAAAAGGAATTGCTCTAAGTTGATTCCTGAGAAAAGGCTAGTAGATTACTCACTGGTGAAGAAGCTCATCTTCTTGAAGAACTAAGTGAAAATTCTTTCTGGGGCTAGACCCCAGAAGGTTTTCATTACTATTTGTGAAGACTGTTGAACCTTTAGGAGGTAGAGCCTTGCTAGAGAAATTTAAGTCACTGGAGGAAGGTCTTAAGACTTTATAGTGCAACCCCACTTCCTGTTCACTGCGTATTTTCTGAGTATGAGTGCTATGTGACCAGCTAGCCATGCCTTCTCTGCCTGATCTCATATCTTCCCAGCATAATAGGCTCTTACTCTGAAGCTGGAAGACAAAATGAACTATGTGACTTTTGCCAGGATGTTTTACCTCAGCACCAGAGTAACTAAGACAAATGATGCAGAGTGGGAAAATGTTATAATACCTAGTACTTCTTTATGTTTCTGACAAAACCAGATTTGAACTTGACATAAATGTAGAAGAAATCCTTTACTCACTTAGTAATTTAAAAAAAAAATATATATATATATATAAGCATGGCATTGGTAGTACAATTCAGGATACTTCTAATTTATTAAAAATAAAATGTGCAGTATTTTCTCTCGTAGAGTTAAATTATAAATGAGATGTTGTAGACATCTGCATATAAATAGAAAAGAATAAAATTTCTGATCAAAGTGTTTATGAATTAGTGGAGAGTAAGACACTTACTTACATGGTCAAATAAGATAGGTGCATGCCATGGCACAAAGTGGCAGAATGCAATCCTCTGTGCTGCACCCAAAGGGATGGGAATAGCTGCAAGGAAGATGCCTTCAAGTTACAATGACTAAGATTACTGAAATAAGTATGATGGCTTCCACATATTGAACAGAATGAGAAGTTGGCAAAATTACAAATCAATTAGTCTTAGGAGACTGTTTGACAGTGTCTCAGATGTCTAAAGTGTTTTTTTTTCCAGGAAATTTTGTGAAGGGTCATTTTGAAGTTTATAGGGCCAAATCCCTATCGAAATGTTCTGTCCAGTAGTACATTTAGTCATTAAGAGTACAACAAAAGCTTCATACGATTTCTGCAAACTAGAGTGTAAATGAGACAAGGAGGATGAGACCATTAAGTGCAGAACCACTGGGATACAGGATGAAAGCATGTTAGCTGATGATATTAGCATCCATGATGAAGCTCCACCCACTTATGGCTTCAAAGCTCTACTTAAGGAAGCCCATGTTGGTGCAGAGGGTGAGAGTGGTGTGTGGAGAGATAGAGAAGAGGAGGAGTGGAAGACATAAAATGCTAGGAGAGGTCAAGGTTAAAAGCATGAGCTAAAATTCTCCCACCCAACACTGTGTGTATGTGTGTGTGTGTGGCAGGGGGAGGTGTTGAGAAAGACTAGAACCAAAGGACTTAATAAAAGCCATACATGGAGCAGAGGCAAGTAAGATGTAGGGCATTTAAAACCACCCTAGGGAAGAAACTGAAAATAACTGGGAATTGACAAGAGGAAAATATTGGGATGAAGAAATGATTAAGTGGCAGGAGATAATTGAGGGTCTAGGAGAAAGTTTTATAAAAACAAAAAAGACAAGGGCCAGTTACAGAGTGGAGGAATTGACCCATGTGTTCATTTCACTGAGTTATCCTATAGCCCAATTCTGGTATCCTAGGAAAATTATGTGTGAATTGAGACTTTTGTACATATAGTTGCATGGTATAAGCCGAAATACTTTCTCAGTACACTAGGAAAGCTATTTAGAGGAGGTTTTGGATGGACTCTTTTGCAGTGATAGAGATTAATCCCAAGGGTGCCTGTTTCAGAGCTTTGAATTCGGATCCCTGGTGTCTCCTGGACAGCTAACTGTGTCGCAGAACTATTCTCAGAACTCAGCCCCACACAAACACTAATTGGTTTCGCATCTGAAAGGTTGTTCATCATTTTGTCATTTCTAAATTTAACATGATGTAATCCATGCACAAGATGGGAGATTTCAGACCCCGTGGGAGGAGCAAGTGCCACATGTCGAGTTTCTAAATATATCTGGACACAAAATATTTTAAAAGAGACAGAAATTCAAGAACGGCTTGCTTAATCTCAGATTTTAGTTGATTTGTGATTTTGATCAGAATTAGCGATTTCCATCAGAATTAGTGATTTTTCTATTTTTTAGTGGAGGAAATACCTGACACAACTTCCCACCTTGAAATCTGTCTTATACAGGAAAAGGAAGTGACAATAAGTAGAAACAAGTATGCACACAAATAGTGGAAACCCACACTAAAGCATGAGCTACCAAACTTCAGTCTCTCGGCAATTGACATTATAACTGGAAGTGTGTGTGAATGCAGTGATTAAAAACATTGTTGATAGACCCAGGTATATATATTAGTGAGGACCACATGCCAAGCCATGTATACATTTTTTCAGAACCTCAAGGACACACAAATACAATTAGTTTCCTGTGTAATTGGATGAGTTAGTAAGCCCAGTGCTGAGACTTACGTAGCACAAGGACAGAATCATCCTTTAGAGCAGACCATTTTGGTTAAAATGTGATGTTGTCAAAGTATCTTTTTGTGTTTGTGCCAGAAGTTGCATTTCCTTCCCACAGAGACCTGAAAGTTAGCACCATGACTCTCTCATTAAGCTTCCTCTGATTTGCTGTGTTATAGTTACCCACGTATTCTGAAGCCTAGATGCCACTCTGATGCACTTTAATTGGTCCTATGCTCTGGTCCTTTGTGAGCTTCTAGCATGCAAAGTTGAGAGCTACTCTAGGCACCTAACCCCATAACCCCACGGCTCTGCTGGCCCGAGTCCATCAATTCTTATATCTGTGAGCTCTTTTACTTTAAGAACGGACTGCCCACCTCCCTTTCTCTGCCTTCATTTAAAAAAAAAAAAAAAAGCTGGAAAAGCAGGCTTGCAAGAAGTCTTTGACTCCATTTCTTGATCACATTCCAGAACAAACTGGGAGAAGTCCAGAAAACGCAAGCATTGGCAAAACATACCAAGCTTCTGGAATGGGCTGCCTCCTGCGCCAGGGGAATTTAGAAAGCACAGCAAAGGCTCTTGTGGGAATCCAGCTCAGCCTCCTACTTGTTTTCCATTTACTCAGGAGAGTTGCTTATCCTTTCTGAGCCCCAGTTTCTTCATCTACAAAACCTGAAAGGTCTGTCTCTAAAAACTTAATTACATGACTATTCAAAGTATTTAAAATAGTTTCTAGCATTTCACAAGTGTTTCATGATGTCAGATATTTAAATAGAACAATGAAGAAACAGAGCCTATTAATCAGTTCCACTCTAAATTCATAATGATCACTATATATTGAGCCAATTTTTCCTACTTCAACTCTTTATCTGCTGTACAAATATTTGCTACATAACAGCATTCTGTCAATCAAACTACAAGGTAGTTGGGTATAGTAATGCATAAAAAATACACCATTCTTCTCTTTGTACTCTACTCATTGTATATTTTTGCTAAATTCTCCACTAGAATATTTATATTATGGATCTCAAATAATTCACTTTGCTTGCTAGTATGGGACAATAAATGAACTAACCTTCAATTCCCCGATGGGTGCTGTAAATGGGAAAGTAAAGATGTTCAGAGAAATGTTCAGGGAGGAAGAAAAAAACCAAAACAAAATCATATGAACACCACCACAGAGGGACAGAAAGCGGTAAAGAAGCTTCAGAGAACATGCAAGAACCAGACTGGGCTGCGTGGACTGATGAGTCAGTTTTCAAGAATGGCCTGTCTTCTTAGGTCCTTACTGTGGAGAAGCCAAGTTATTCTATCCAATTTACCTCACCCTCTGTACTGCTGTGTGTCTCATTCTGCATCATTCTTTGAGTGGAAAATTCTGACTCATCTGCAGTAACAAATCTGTATCCTCTGCATGGGTCTGCTTGTATCTGTCAACCACTCACTGCTGTAGTAATTCCCCTCCTTGATTCTTCAGCTCAGCCTCTTAACTTCTGCCTCTACTGGACAAACCACATGTGACTACTGCAGAAATATTGCAATCTGACTGCTCAAAGGATTGCATCATAAAATTGCAAATGGGGAGTATGAAAGAGAGACACAACTAGAAGCTGGTGATGTGTCTGAACCCAAATAAATGTGGGTCCTTAAGAAACCATACAGAATATGGAAATACAACAATGAACAGCAGAGGATATGCCTGGTTATCCATCAGAACTTCTCATACTTAATTCCAGGATACTGTCATGGTTCTGCTGTCCATAACTTCATAACTGTTTTTGAAACTCCTTTTCAGACCAGAAATACAGGCACAGCCAAAAAAGCAACATTAGCAGTTTCCATGTCAGGTAAGACCCTTGCTAGTTCCCCAAATTATTTTCCACCATGGTGCTGTTAAGAGCTTTCTCAGTGGTAGAGGAGTCTGCAGTAAGTGTACCTATAACTGAGCCCATGTCCAGAAGGTCTTGGCTTCTGTAGGAGTGGTCTTCAGATCATTCATTTCTTGAAGGACATTCCAGATTTCAGGGTTTCCATCATGTTCACAACTTCTGTCCTCTTAGTATCAGTTTAGAGCATGGGCCCCACTGACCTTGCTCATATTTGACGTCACCTATTTCTCTCTCTCTGTCATGTGCTTAGTTAGACCAGTAAAGGATGCTCCATTCACCAAGAACCTCCACAAGCATTTCTTCTCAAACTGATCATGCTATAAATGCTGCTTTTCTATGCAATATTATTTTCATATCTAGTAGCAGCATTCTTGATCCATGTCCTTAAACCTGTGATGTTATAGTTCTCTTTAAAGGTGGTTAAATTCACCTTGTCTCCTTGACACTAGGACTGGTTGATTCCAGAGGCTGAAACATGAACAAAGGCTTGAAGCATGAAGGGGAAGCTACTGCCTTTGTTTGTGAGGAGAACATGGCCCAGCAAGGATGTTCTAATGTGCACCAACGATAATGAGAATTACAGAACAGATGTGGATACAACCAATGCCACTGCCAAGTTAATCTAAAACTAGTCTATAGACACCTGACCTAGAAATGACTGCCTCCATTCACCCAGAACCAGCCTATGGACATCTGAGCTAGAAATGATGAGGTATGGCCATCAGTCCTAAATTTCACAATGGACAGTTGCACATATCTCTTAAAGCAACAGATATCTAATGTAGGTCTCCTTGAATCTACAGTGAGGCTCAGAGACAAAATGCCTGCTTATAGGGAACTTGGCCATTTGATCAGGAGACATCACAATGAAGAATACTGCTCAGTGTGTTTCCTCTGATGAAGTTCAAATAACATAAAATTAACAGTTTTTAAAATGAGAATTTCGGTGATATTTACTACATTAATAATGCGGGTTTTTTTTTTTTATAAGGCTACCTATAACTCTCAAATTCTGTTATCCCAAGCAGAACTAATACCCATTCAGAAGTTCCTCCAAAGTTCTTCCTCCTGTCAGCTTTTGCCAATATCAATCTGTTCTTGGTTTGTTTCATTTCTAATAGCTTTACCTGTTGATAATGTAATAGACAGCTTCTCTCCTCAAATTTATATGCTGAAGCTCCAACAGCTCACACAGTTGCACAGAATATAGTGTCTCAGGAGGTAATTAAGGTGAACTAGATCTGAGGGTGGAGACTAGAGTCAGAAGTGATGTTCTTACTAGGAAGGTTCTCCTACCACCGGAGACCCAGAACCCAATCACACTGGCATCCTGGTATCAGATTTCTCACCTGTACATCTGTGAGGAAATATACCCAGCTTTTGAAGCCATTCAGTATTCAATTGTGTGTGTGTGAGTGTGCATGTGCATGACAGCATAAGTTATTCACAATCTTATTATATTTGAATCATCCTATTATTGAGGTCATACAAAACAGTGCCTTTGTCGATGTTTTATAGGTTTAATTATATTTTTTATGGCTGAAAAATGCTGTATTGCATGGTGTCTCGCCACATGTTGTCTCTCTATTCTTTGATGGACACTTAAGGTGTTTCCACTTTTTGTGAACAAGTTTGCTGTAAACATTTGTGTACACGGTTTATTTGAATGTCTGTTTCCAGCTTTGTGGAGTATATTATCCCAGGAGTGGAATTGCTGAGCTGAGAAGAGTAGTACAGCTCGGATGTCTGATACTCTACAATCAAGACTGTTTCTGTGGTTCATACAAAGAAGCCTTTCCCTGAATTCTATAAGACCACCTCAAAATAATTTAATAATTTAGAATAATTCATCACTTGCAACACACATATCTCTTGACACCAGAGCTTACTGCTTTTACTGATACCTTACAGAAAAATGATGAAAGTCTAAACTTTTTTCATAAAGTAAGAAAAATGAAATCAAAACTCCTCTTCAATGACTTCCAGAGGGCTGTTCAGGCTCTTCTAGACAACCTTCATTCAGGTGATTTTTTTGATCAGGAGTTCAAATCTGTATTCACCGTAAGACCCTTGATGGATGACAATATCACTTACTTTTGGGACCAGGCAACATAGGACCTTGCATTTAGGGCATACTCCAACTCGAAGCGGCTCCTTAAAGCTGCCACGTGGCTGCGGCCAGGCCCTCCCCGGCTCACCAGGCAATCCGTGGAAGAGGAAGGTGACAGAGATCCACTGCTGTTACTTGATGTGGGAGACATAAGCTGGATGGAGAAGGCAGAGAAGGCATTGTTTACTATCTCCAACAGTCACCTGCACTGTAGTTTTCTATTTGAAGGCTTCTTCCAGTTGAATTCCATTCATCTACATTTGCTTCTGGCTTTTCCCTTCAACCTCTGGTGATAAGACCTGCTTAGCTTGATCTACTTTTTGACCCATTTTTATTTTGATAGCTGACATTATCCTTATTTTTATCATCCTCCAAACAAGGTAAGTCCAAATTAAATTTGTAAAATGTTATTTAGATGATTATTATTTGATGATGAAAAGATTTGCCAGATTCTTCACTGTGGTGATAAGATTCATGGCAGAAACTCCTTTCAATTATAGCTGAATCTTTTCCTATAATATAACATGGGTTTACACACTTAATTTCCTTTCCTCTTATTGTGATAAAATACTCTGTCAAAAGCAACTTAAGGGATAAAGGTTTTGTTTAAGCTCACAGTTCAAAGTATAGTCCACCTTGGTGGGGAATGAGGCAGTGTGAACTTGAGGCAGCTGTGAGATCGCATCCACCATCAGGAAACAGTAATGATGCATTTTGCTCTGCTCACTTTCTCCGCTCTGTATCTTCTTGGATCTCAGTAGAGGGAATGGTTTTATCCACAGTTAAAAATGGGGATCTTCATATCATTTAAGATAATCATGGTGATCATGACAATAGACCAAATACAAGCCCAGACATTTATTTCCAAAGTGACTTTAGATACTATCAATTTGACATCAACTACCATCATACACACTTTTTAAAGAATACATCCATTTTGTGAGATGGAATATGATTGATGTCTGGTGAATGTGTTTCCCAAATAAAACAAAACCAATCGCATTGCTAACTGATGGTCTTTTGGAGATTTGAAAATAGTACTTGGGCTCATGGTAATTTTCTTAACCTTCTGGTAAAAGTCTCTGATTCCTCCAAATGTTCTTCATAATATAGAATTTTAACTTATTTGGCATTATGATAATGCAAGTGGCAGTTTTCATTACTCTTTAAAGATTGCAAGCCCAACTGGGTCCTCTTTTGTTTGGTCGTCTCAGAGCAGAGATGGTCAGAGCTTTTGTTCTGCACCAAGAGCCTCCTCTGGTTATAGCTGCCTCTGGGCTTATTATATATAGATCACTAACACAGTGATCTGGAGGCCATGTCCTCAGTTCATCCTTTTTACTACTGTTTCTATGGCTCTGGGAGAAACAGTGTGTTGTTATTCCTTTCAAATGTATTCAAATGTTAGACATGAGTATTATTTTCTTTTCCAAGACATTCTACATTCTTCCCTTCAATGTTTTATAACCCTCTCAACATTGTCACATTTGCTGTTGTGACCAGCAGGTCTCCCTTGACTCTGCTGTCAGCCTGATCTGACTGGAAAATTGAATAGGTAGTGGGGGAGGATAGAGCCCTATGGTATCTCACAACCTTAGACATTAATTAGTGTTACCTGTCTAGTGAACTCGCTTTGCATACAGTTACTTTATCTTTTCTCCTAGGCAAGAGTAGCCCTGAAGTCCTGACCAGTGTGACTCAACAATCTTGTTTTCTAGATCCTTTCATTGTCCTGTTTTGGAGCATCTTATTTAAGGTTTCTATTACTGCAGGGTAACATAGGACCAAAAAGAAATTTGGCTTACACTTTCATAATTGCTGTTTATCACTGAAGGAATTCAGGCAGGGACTAAAACAGGGCAGAAATCTGGAGGTCAGAGCTGACGTAGAGGCCTTGGACAGGAGCTGCTTACTGGCCTGCTACTCCTGGTTTGCTCAGCCTGCTTTCTTATAGAACCTAGGATCACAAGCTCAGGGATGGAACCATCAACAGTAGACTCCATCCTCCCCCATCAATCACTAAGAAAATGTCTTGCAGCTGGATCTCATGGACTTGCTTTTTCTCCATTTAAGTCACTTCCAGACAACTCTAGTTTGTGTGTCATGTTGACATAAATAACCCGGCACATGGGGTAATATCTATTTCCATCTAATGATCTACAATCCTGGACTAAGAACAACCTTGTTTGGTTGAACTCCAAGATCGCATAAGAAAATACTTGGAGCTCAGTCCCTGAAGGTTTAACAGCCAAGTCCTCTGGAAGATGCTCTTGTCAGTAAGCAGTCCTACATCATAAGCAGATACTCTCCCATATCCATAACTTCTCTATGTCAGCAGAACGATAACTCACTCTCAATGAAAGACTTCTCTGGGAGTTTATGTGAAGAATAATACAGATTGACTAAGTGCTTGCCGTCCTGGAAGTATTTCCCAATAGACTAGGTTTCAGAGACTCTGAGCTGAGATTTGTTTTAAGGAAAGAAATGTTTCTTAGGGAATGGTCTTTCTGATTTTGTTGTGTAGGCTCATGTAGATGGTTCTCATTGCTTCGCCCTGGTGTGCTTCCACCCCAATACACACCCATGCACATGGACTCCAATTCTGTGTGAATTCCTTACTTTACCTACTCCTGTGCATTTGAAATATATTGTTTTTGAATAAGTGTTCCAGATTTAGCTCTTTTTGCCTATTTTTAAATGCTATTTCATGACCAGGTATATAGCAAATTAGAGCAATTATAGAGAAAATTAAAGCAAACAGCTCTTTGATATTAAGGGAATTTTCCCATTAGCATGATCACCAGCATTTATCAGCTCTGATAAGGCCTTGTCATCTAGCGGTTTTGTGCACTGTTTGAGATAGTGGTTCCTTCCTAATTGAACACAAATGGACAATGGCATAGTCTGCTAGCTGGCTCACCCATTGTGTACAAATTCATAGAAAAGAATTAGATATTTACCTTCCAATATATTCATTATATTTATAATTTTAAATATTTGTTTCAATTCATTTTCCTGTGGTGTGTGTGTTCTTAGATTCAAAAATTTGTTGGATACATTGTAGCTGGAGTTAAGGAAATTAAGAGCTGCCTGATATAGGTGCCAGGATCTAGGTTCTGGTCTCCTGATAGAGCAGGAAGCACTTTAGCCATGGAACCATCTCTCCAGCCCCATCCTATTATTATTAATAATTATTATTAATATTGTTTACATATCTATTATTAAGTTCAGCATGATTGCAGCCATTCTCTGGCCTGATTATTATTATTTTTTTGCCTTTTCATTTAAAAATTTATTTTAAAAGGTTTTCTTTTTCATATCTACTACTGCCCCCTCCTGCCTCTCCTCCCCATCCTCCCTTAGCCCTCCCCATCCCATCCCCCATCCCTTCCTCAACAAGGGCAAAGAATCGCAAGATGAGTCAGTTCAGTCATATCCAGTTGAGGTAGACCACCAAAATTCATTATGAATTTGCCTCTGCCTTGGAAGAAGCAGTAGAGACTGCTTTTTTAGGGGCTCTGTCAATAGGTTATATACCAGTGGGCTACAAAACCACTTTCTTTAGCAACAGCTCACCTCTGCTCCCTTTATAACCTTTATAACCTCTCTAGGGGATGAAAGTATTATAGACTCTTATGCCATTCTGTTTGTCTACCAGACCCTTGAGGAAATGTATCCCAAGAAATCAACATTTATTTAAGAATCTTATGCTCTGAGAAAGAAAATCCTGAAGCCTGGGACCAGCCAAGAAGTATCTTGGATACTAAAAAGAGCAAAGAGAGGCCAATAAAATTCCAGCAGTTTGCAAGATTTCTTCTTAGGAGACTTAAGTTCAGACAGTGATAGTGATTGGGACCGTACCTTGACCCAAGCTGGTTATTAAGGACACTCCTGCCTTATGATTAGAGCTGAACTTCATGTTAGGAGCGCCAGAAGAGCGACTCTGGTAAAGGTGTATTGGGGGCAGTTTTCTTCCTTTGCTTGTATTTGTGTACTTAGCTGGCTGCTAGCTCCCCTAGGAAAAGTCTCTGGCAATGATGGTTTCTTCTGGCGACACCTGGGACCTTTCAGACCTTTCAGGCATTTTCAGACAGACATTTCAGAAGGTCCAATGCTCACCTCCACATTGCACAAACACTCCTCCAGCTTCCTCACGACTTCAGAAAACTCTGGTCTTCCCTGTAAAACAAGAAATGACTATTGTTCTCTCTTAAGAATAAAATAAAGGAGACTCTTCAGGTTTGAAAATTGAGTATTTGCATTTGTAAAGAATGAGATTAGCAATAAAGTATATATTTTTTTTATTTAAAATGCACTTGTATTGAAGGGCTAATTGAATGCTCATTTACTGTTCATGGAGGGATGTTGAGTGTTTCTGTGATAAGAGTTTTAAGTCAGAATTTGGAACTACAATTCAGATAATAAAATAGTGGAAAACCTTTAATTAGTTTTGCATGTTTTTTTAAATGGCAGAAGTTTTTCTTCAAATGAAAGAATAAATGTGAATGTTGAAAACTATTAACTATCTTGAGGTCTTACAATATGCTATCCACATCCCCAGGAAAAAAATCCCAAGCTCTCATGTTGTAACTAGTTTTACTTCTGAAGAGACAGCTCAGATTTACAACCAAGAGCAAGGTAGGAACCTCACAGCTATGCCCTACTTTTGAGTTTAGACTTTTAGCTTCCAAAACTTTCATCGAAGATATTGGCTATTTTGAACTTCAAAGTCATATAAATTTAGTTAAGTGGTTATTGTGTCTTTTTATATTTCAAGCCTTGCTCAAGTTGCAAGGGATATAAAAATGAATGAGGACCTACAGGAAAAATTCTTGAACTCTTGGAAAATGTTGGTCTCCTTTAACAAAATAATATGTTTCCTTGTGTGGGATGCTAAGGACTGTGCACCCCAGTACTTCTCCTTTTATGAGAGTTTCACTGCCAGCAGGAAGAGAGGCCAATTGAATGTGCAGACTCAGCAGCCAGCTAACTTAGAATCTTAGCCCAACGGTTTCTCCCTCTCTGTCTGTTCCTACCCTGAGGACACTGTTTACTCCAGAGCCCTTCCTAGAAGGAGTTAACAGTCCTGAGCACCTCTGAGTTGGTGCCACAGGGGGTGGGGTGGTGGGGGGTGGCTGGCCAGCTGTGCCTTCCTTACTGCTGTTTTCACATTGTAATGACTTCTCCCTTCAGTGCTTTATCTTCTCCTTTACACAGTCATCTCTTTTCTTTGAAGTTTTAATGACTGGTTTACAGTCAAGCTCTGTACATTCTATGCCCTTAAAAAGTCCCCAGGCCTTCCGCACTAGGTCTACCCTTTTCCTTCACATGGTCACTCACTCTGGGGTCCTGTCTGAGTCCCACAAAAAGCTCTACGTGTTCTTTCTTGTTCTCCATCTTTCTCCGTGGCCACATAGTCCCACACTCCATCTCTTCCTTTGTGCTCTTTACAAGTTTAGCTGTAGAATTTTAATTTTAATGCACTTAGATACCACAGTTCTCCAAAGTTTTCTTACCAGTAAAAACAAAACAATCTTACTGAGACACTTTGAATTGGTTCTCAGATACCATCCACCCATCTAATTCACCCTCTCCTGTCTGCTCATCTTTCTCTCTATCCCATTCCTTTTATTTGTCTTACACATCACCACAGTCACTTCTCACTATCAGTCCCCTCTACCCACACTTCCTTATTCTTTCATTGAATTCTTTTTATTAAAATCCATATGAACTAGTCTCAACACCATGACACTTTAACCCCAGCTGGCCTCTTGCATTACCCAGCATTCTATGCTCCTTTGCATCTTCAAACTCTTCCCAGTTCTCAAGCTCCCAGGATGACATCTCCCCCAATTTGTTTCTACCTGCACATAGCCCCCTTTGTTTCTAAGGACAGATGGGCTTGCCTGCTTTTACCTACAGCTCTTTCATTTGTGGGCTCTGCCAAAATTCTCCCCACTATTTGTTTTTTTCTGGATAGTGTTCTGTCTATTTTGTTTATCCCTAGTAGTCTACAGATGTAGGATGTCTTCTCCCATTTAAAAATAAGCAATAAAATGAAAATTATATGTGGATACTTTCAAGGATCCACTCCATTTATCTGTTCAGTGTAGCAGAACTTTCTCACCAAGATCCCTAGCTTGCAAATATTGACAAGGGACTTCTTATTAATGGTGAATGTTTTTTCTTTAGCTTAGGCTTGCCCCCAACTAACTCTTATAATTTAGACCAATCTGCTTCTATTAATCTACCTTCTACCATGTGGCTTTTTTTTTTTAAACTTTCTATTTATTTATTTTATTTATTTGCCTTGGTGTTTGTTTGGAACTGGAACTACAGACAGTTGTTAGCTGCCATGTGGGTGCTGGGAATCGAACCCGGGTCCTCTGGAAGAGCAGATGGTGCTCCTAACCGCTGAGCCATCTCTCCGGCGCTTTTTTAAAAACCTCTTCCCCACTTCCGTATCCCCACTGGTTCCATGTCTCTTGGTATCTCCTGCATGCCCGGATTCTTATATTCACTTTCTCTGCCTGGAAGTTTTGTCTATACCTCCTGCCTAGTTATTGGCCATTTCACTTTTTGTTATACAAGTCACAGCAATAAATATTCACACCATATACAAATATTCCTCAAAAGCTCACTTTTGCTGAAAGATGTCCTACAAAGTGTCTTGTCTTGCTGCCTTTAAACAGCCCTCACCTTCACTTCAGTCATGCCTTCTCCAACACCTTGCTAGACTTGTTCTTGAGAGAACAAACACTCCATTTTTGTTAAGCTCAATGGTAAGTTTCATCTTACTTCTCACAGCATTAGATGTATGTTTTGTCCCTAAAATACATCTTTTCAGTTGACTTTGAGTGTCATCATTGTCTTGGGTCTTGGTTCTCCCCCTTCTCCCTAAATTTTAAATTTTCCCAGGACAATTCTATTTTGAGTCAGTCTGTTGGCCAATTGCCAGCCTTATGTTTGTAAAGAATAATTTCTAGTTTTCTACGTCTAGATACTACTTCTGAGTTTGAGTTCACACATGCAGTAGGGTACCCTGAATCTTTCCCGTTTTAGTCAAGGACAACCATATCTACCTACTGAGAACCTAAAGCAGAGGATAGCCTTTGACTTCTTTCATTACTGTGTATCCAGTGCACTATTAAATTATACAGTTTCTCCTTCAAAGTTTATCCCACAAACATCCATGATCAAGTAGCTTAGACTAAATAAATCTGTGATATAGATAAATACTATAAGCACTAGAAAATGCAAAGAAGATACTGGGATGTGTGAACAAACCAGGTAGGAGCTAAAGGATGTAGTCACTCAGCAGAGAGGAAGGACATGAAGTCTTCTGCTTTTGTTCTTTTAATAATAGCATTTATTCTGAGAATAGATATTCTAACTTCATCACAAGAATTCATATTCTTATCATCTGAATAATCAGAAGACATAATTCAGATTCATCATAATACAATGTCCATTGAGGTGAAATAAATGATTCCATGAGTCTTTAACAAAATGTATGGTTTTATTGTTGTTTTTAGCTTGTTTCTAGGTCATAAACCCAGTACAGATTAGCTTGATCCCTCATGCTGAAATAAAGGTGCTGAATGCATTTGAAACTCTTATTTGAGGTTTAGTGGTCACATCCAAGATTGTTGCTGGTTGGTAGAATGCATTTTCATATGTTTGTGTGATCCATGTCCTTGATTTTATAACATATTGCTCAGAAATGGCCCTAAACTTTCAGAAGATGTCCACAGCTGCCTGAAATGGGAAGCTCACAAAATGAACACTTGATTTTCTCCTGGCAAGCATGGGCTCATGTCCCTGAGTGCTTCCTCTGTGACCAGCACTAAATAATACTGCACCTAAGTGGGTAGTTTTCCACAGGACTAACTTACTCTAGCATACAATAGAAGAGAACCAAAGATATAAAATCTCATCTCCACATGTACTGTCCTCTCACCAGGAGAGGTTATATACATACATACATACATATATATATATGTGTGTGTGTGTGTGTGTGTGTGTGTATGTATGTATAGTATGTGTGTGTGTGTGTGTGTGTGTGTGTGTGTACAATAAGTAAGAATCTTAAGGTTATTCTGGAATCCTGCCTGTCACAAAGAGGTAACAGAGATCAAAGGGATTTTAGGAGAAGAAACTCTAGGATTCTCTGTGAAATACCTAAATTTCTGCATAAGCTCTGAACTACACACATGGGCAATGATTTGTTGCCCAGTAAGACCACAAGAAATGAGACAAGGTCACACTTACAGCTCATAAGGCCTTGTTCTGGATATTTTCTCATATTACAATTGTCTGACTTCTATGCTCAGCCTGGAAATAACTGTAACACTCTGCAGATCCAGCTAATAAACTATATCCTTCTAGTGTTCAAGTGATTTCACAAGTTTCCATCTTTTAATAGATTTGTTTCAGTCTTCCTTAGAACTGTGTGAGTACATATTGAAACCACTAGCTACAAGGTATTTTGAAAGTAAGAAATGTTTTATTTATTCTTGCAAATTTGGCATTGTCTACCAGATTGATTTGAGTTTATTTTTGTTAAGTAAATTATATCATTAAAATAAAAAAGTTCGTCTTCAACCTACCTTCGTCTCTACTGTTAAAGCTACATCCAGTTCTGCTGACATCATTAAAATTATCTGTTAGTTCAGTTGCTCTACTTGTCTAAAAGTATGATCCAGACAGCAGTTAAGGTAATTGCTTAGCATGCATCTCAGATCAAGCAATGCTCCCCACAACAGTCTGCAATCATGTCCCATCTCTTCTGCAGAAGTGAAAACAAAGTTCTTACATTCTTCTATAAGGCACAGAGCAATGTGACTTGTGATCTCTGACCTACTCTTTCTCTTGCACATTTCCATCTGGCCACACTAAACCTGTGTGGTGTTCATCACATCCATCCAAAGCAGCCTGCCCCACCTTTTATGTGTGGTTTAGTCCACCCTCATGTGTGCTCTACCACACCTCTTATCTACATGAAATACCTATTTTCATGTTCACTAGTTTACATATGTCACTGCAGAGAATGCAAACCCAATGAGGCAAAGTTGCACCTATATCTATCTCCATCTCCAAACTATAAGAGCAATGATCAGGGCCTTGTATTTGAAAAAATTACTAAAACTTCTATTGAAATAATAATTGAATTAGTAATGTCTACTCTAGCCTCATGTACTGTCTACCACATCCTTATGTGGGGTATAATCCACTCTTACATGGAGCCTACCACACCTGTCACTTGCAGTTTACCATATTCCTCATATGGGGTCTCTTCCCCCCTCATGTAAAGTTCACTACACCCTGCTTGTGGGATCTACCCTACCCTTCATGTGAGGTGCACCATACCCATGCTGTGGAGTCAACCCCACTCTTGGGGAGTCAGCATTTGCTTTCTCCTCAGCAGGATTTTCCATACCTTTCCTTTCTATAGGTTATGATTAATTGACACTTTGTCTGAGAATTCTTTGTTGTCTGCCTATCTAGAGCCCTGGAGCTGAGTCTTTGTTTTTGCTTTTATTCTAGGGTATCATGTATCATCAGGTGACTTGATACTTATTTTCACGTTCACTTGTTTACCATAGAATGCACACCTGAGGAGGCAAGGCTCCATGCATATCTTCATTTCCAAAGTATAAAAGCCATTATCCGGGCCTTGCCTTGAATCTGAAGTATCTGGTAAAATTCTAAAGCCAATAATTGAATTAATAATTTTATATTTTATTTTGTTCTCAAACTGTTATATATTTAAGACCTTTGCTACAGCATGTATATATTTTTTTTCACCAAGAAATTTCTTTTCAGTGTTCCTTTTGAAAGGTGCTAATGTTTCACTGGAGAACCTTGGAAAGGCAGCATCATGGCAAACTCAAACATCCACTGTACTTAAAGTAATACATCTAACTCTATATGGTTGATGGATTTTTAAATTCTCACTGTTACTGTTTTTTATTTAATACAGAAAAAGCAGAAAATATGAACAATAAAGTAATTTATAAAAGATACCACTACTGGTCATAGCTCAGACAAATTCAGTGCTGGACAAAGCTATGGTCTTGGTCTCCCTCCATTCACTTTTCCTCAATGGGGCACTAGGCTTATAGAGAATAGGGGGTGAGATTGCTCCCTTGGAGCTGTATAAGGCTGGGAGCCTGAGACATTTCAGCATCAGATTGAGATTATTAGCCTTGGGTTCACTCCTATCTGTGTGACTCTGATGGCTCAGCTTCCATTTTTGTACCTCAAAGAAGGTAAAGAATGAAAAGAATTTAGATGATATTCTGGGCAAAAGAACTGCAGACTCTAGAGGGCTCTGCCAAGAGCCTAAGTTGTTTTGTCACTTATTGGGAATTCTCTAGATTTGTGATCAGATGTGTTAATAGCTCACTGTAAACTAAAAGCATGGTTGTAGCTTTCTACTTTTGCAAGGGGCATCACAGCCCTCTTTGAAAAGTAGCCACCATCAAAAAGCTGAAATTCAGGTGGCAGACACAAGGACCCGAATGGACAATGTATTCTGATGGGTCTTGCACTCCCCTCTTTTTTCAGGAGGATGGTTTCTACCCCCTGCTTTCATGTTTCAGGTGACAGGAACTTGTGGATATATATTACATACTTAATAAAACCTAAATATTAGGGGAGAAAGCATAAAGTCATATCCACTGTATATGGTCTTTCCTATGTTAGTTGTAACTGTCTTTTTTATTTTTGACATAAAAGGGGATATATGGATATATATTACATACTTAATAAAACCTGAATATTAGAGGAGAAAGTACACAGTCACATCCACTTTATATGGTCTTTCCTATGTTAGTTATAACTGTCCTTTTTATTTTTGACACAAAAGGGGATATGTGGACATATATTACACACTTAATAAAACCTGAATATTAGGAGAGAAAGCACACAGTCAAACCCTGAGCTGTCTGTCTAGGATTTGACTGTGTGCTTTCTCCCCTAATATTCAGGTTTTATTATGTATGTAATATATATCCACAGGAGCTGGCCCTGTATCCTGTATGGTATACACCCAAGATGTAACCCTGTGTCACCAGCTATCCTACGTAGTAGGCAATTAGCTCAAATCTCCACACAGCAGTGACTAGGGTAGCCCACAGACTCCATGCTATGCCTGTACTACCTTCTACTAGCTACTCTGAGGTTGACCAGAAAGAGGTTCTTTCCAAAATAGCAGGTCCTACATCACTGGGGGACTTTTAACTTTTTTGTGTGTCCCCTCTGGTCATAACCAATAAGACATTAGTACCTTTAGGATCATCTGAGATATTTTTATTAGGAAGGGATATCTGCACCTCAAAAAGTTACATACTTAAAAATGAAGAGAAGAATTTAGATTACGGAAACTGCTATTGTCCATACTCTGTGTAGATTTGAAACTTACCACCAACTGAAGGAAAGGTAAAGGATTGATTCTGAATCCTGAACTGCAATTGTTCAGCATTTGTAAGATTAACCAATGTACCAGCAAAAGCGATTATTATCAAAGCCCTTCTCATTTTGAAAGTCTAGTCTTTCTCTCTCTTTATCAGTGGTAAATGAGCTGTAGAAATGCTAACAAGAAGTGCTGCCTGTATTCATTACATATTGCTTGCTTAAGTCAACAATTTAATAAGACACCTTATTAACAAATTTGAGGAGAATGTGATTTACATCCTGATATTCGCAGAAGGGATAAACAAGCTATAAGCTCTGTCAGTGGAAATTTTTCACAAATGAGACTGAGTGAACACAGAGTAAAGGAAGGTAATTTTATTCATTTCTAAAATCTCAGGACTGTCTGGGAGTTTGGAGGTAGATTCTCTCATCCTGTTTGAAAGGGGGAAGCTTCATGTTAGTTGAATTGTGAGCTGTTTCTGGTCATTAGTGAACAGAACATGCTGTCATCCCTCAAACAGGCTTCTAGATGCCCTTTGCTTTGTGAGGTGTATGTGATGGTGGAGTTGGCATTCCTCCTGCATTAATGCACTTCCATATACTCTTACATCCTGGATGCCACTCATGTGGGGTCTGACTTCATGAACACAGAGTCAGAAAGGGACTGGGTAGTGCTTGTGTCCTCTTGCAGAAGAGGAGTAATCAGCTTTCTCAGTCAGAGTCTGAAGTCCCCAAAGCACTGGGCACCCAGCAAACAAAGAACTCCTCCAGCTCCTCTCAGACATGGTCATGAGAGAGACAAAATGACAAACTGGCCAGAATTAATAGAATTTAAATAATCAATAACACATGCTTTAGAAAGTGCCCTGATTTAAACTTCTGTGTGCGCCAGGAGAGAAATAATTCTTCCAAGAGAAGGCACTCTGAGCTGCCTTTGTCTTTTACATTTTTATCTCTTTGTTTCAACCATGCAGTCTGAATTTCCCAGGGGATCTGGGATTTGCTTCCTCCATGGCTGGTGGTTCTAATATCACCTTCAGACCTCCTGGAGACAATGGGCTCCTTCATTCTCATGGTACTGTCATCTGCAGTCAAAACAACTTTAGCATGATAAAGATGTGCTACAATAACTACTGATTACAATGCATCTTTATTGAGTTAAAATGGTTTGGTTTCTAATGACAGAGCAGTAATGGCTCAGAGGTGATTATGGGAAAGGATTTAACAGTTGGAAGCCCTGAGTGCCACCTGTCATCACAGGATGGACTTCATTGGAGGGAACAGATATCAGACAGGAGGCCAAGATGGCCTCTACTATAATGAGAACCCTGCTGACAGAGTCTCCAGCTGTCTTGAGAAACTCTAGATCTGATCTTATTGACATCTGATCAAGTTAGCCTGGAGCAAAAAAGAAAAAAAAAAGGAAGCAAAAAGGAAAGAAAAGAAACCGAGTTTTTTCTCCTCTTGCTACCCAGCCCACACCTTTATGTTGGACGGTAACATAAATAATTGACTTTCTAGCATACATAACCATTACTGATAAAAAGCTGGTTAGAGAGCTGTATCAGGCAGCTCTGGGGTTGGAGTGGAGGCTCACAGTCAGAACTCAACCCCCAAGGGAAGCCTGAATAGCCATCACAGTGTGGGTGAGCCCCAAACCATTTAAGTCCATATACTGAGGAACATGAGTTAGTTTCTTAAATGTGCATGCACCTTTCTTACAGCTTTCCTCAAACTTGCAATTGTTTGCATTTTGCTTTTTTCCACCCAGGTGACAAATCTCCCTCTGTTCGTCACCCTGTGCACTGCACCTGCCTCTAACCTGTGCTTTTTTCTCCTCAACAGCCCGAGACCTCCAGGGTTCTAATCCTTACAGATGGGCATCTCTCCTCGGTAGAGAGCACCAACCTCAGTCTCCTGGTTCATCTAACTCTGCTATGTCTGAGCAGAAATGCTATCTATGGAATTCAGGAAGATTCCCTGCACGGTCTCACCCAGCTGAAGACCTTGTCACTAGGCCACAATCACATCTCCAGTTCTCTGTCCGACCACCCCTTCAGCAAGTTGCAAAGCCTGAAGGTTTTGGTGCTGAGCAATAATGTCCTCCGCACCCTGAGAGCAGCCTGCTTCGGGAACACCAGGGCCCTGAGCTGAATACTGCTGGATAGAAATCAGATCACTAACCTTACACAGAGTTCTGTCAGAGGTGTTAACCTCCACAGACTCAGGCATCTGGACTTACCCAACAATTTCATTTCCTTCGTGGAAAAGGATGCCTTTCGTCCATTGCTCCAACTGCAGGAAGTGGACCTTTCTAGAAACATGTTGGCTCACATGCCGGATGCTTTTACCCCGTTGAAGCAGCTGAGCCTCCTGAGCTTGGAGGGGAGCCAGTGTGACCTCTACCCGCTAGCTTGTTTTTTAAGAAATTTCGTGAGGTCTCCGGCTCGCACACTCCATAATACAAAGAACCTAAACTGTCGGTGGCCACTGCAAAGAGCATGCTGAGGCTATCTGAGACCAACTGTGACTCCAAGGGTCCCAACCTCACTCTGTCTCTGAGGGACAGGCGTGCACTCCTCCAGGGGCAGGAGGTGGCTCTGTTGACTGTGCTTGGATTCGTAGGTATACCAGGGGAAAGTATCCCCTTCTTTCCTCCATCCACTGTCTGTTCTTGGCGTGTGTGAGTCTCTCTACAGCAGCTGGGGACAGCTGTCAGGTTGTGAAAGGGAGAGGTTGGTGAAGAGGTGTCAGCAGATCTGGCATGGGCTACAAGCTCTTTCTCTTTAAGAAGAACAGCCCAAGACAACGGTAGGGACCTGAGAATGAAGGACTGCAGCCTGGGTATGTCCAGTAATTCAGCCAGAATACTAACTTAACTTGTTGCTTACTGGAGTATTTACTAGGACCCTAGGAAAAGGTTCAAAGACCCAGTGAATGGTAGACTTTTCCCTTGGGGCACTCACATGTATGCAAGGTTTATTCCTATAAAAGTCACAAGTTGGGACAGGAGAGATGGGTCAGTGGATATAGACACTCTCTTCCAAGTCCAATGGCCTGAGGCTTGTCTGCAGGACCCACACAGTGTAGCGAGACACCTCCACTGTCCTTTGGTCTCCAAGTGAGTTTCCATGGCATGCTCACTCAGTATTCTCTCTCTTTCTCTGTGCAAAATAAATATTTATACTTTTTAAACTTAGCATTACACATGAGTATGAAACTTTCAGACTAAAAATTTTGTATTTAAAAGTTTGCCAGCTTTTCCAGAACTACAAGAGGGAGTCAGCAGGACAGCTTCAGGAATCCGACACGCAGAGCCTGTGAGTGCAGTTACTAAGCCTACGACTCTGCAAATTTGAACTCTTTCTTCCCTCCACCAGCTGTGTGACCGTGCACATGATGAACCTCTGTTTTCTCTTTTTCTGGGGGGCTTTGTATTCTTTCCGGACTTGTATTTTTTCATTTCTTTTATATACTTGTCTCAGGCCAACAAAGGGGAAGATATCACTCAATTTTTACGAGTAATGGAATTTTATTTATTTATTTATTTTTTGATTTATTTATTATGCATACAGTTTTACAGAAGAGGGCGCCAGACCTCATCATAGATGGTTGTGAGCCACCATAGATGGTTTGCTGGGAATTGAACTCAGGACCTCTGGAAGAACAGTCAGTGCTCTTAACCTCTGAGCCATCTCTCCAGCCCAGAGTAATGGAATTTTAAAATGCTTTGGCTATCATAGTTTACCAGATGAATGATCTATCGTACTGCCATTGGTGGAAATCTTTTGAGTTATTTATCTCTCTGTGTATTTTAAAATGATCTCAGTGCATGGTGAAAATATGCACAGCATGTGTCTCTTTGTTTCTAATTGTGTATGTGGGCACATGCACATACATCCCTCTGTGTGTCTGTCTTTGTGTTTCTAATTCTCTCTCTCCCCCTGTACCCTTCCTGCCCTCCCCTGTGTCTATGTCTGTGACTGAGCGTGTGGGCATCCCTCTGTGTATGTGTGTGCATATATCTCTGTGTGTATCTATGTCACTGGTCACTGTGGTTCACACATAGTGCTATACATCTGGAAAACAGAGGCTCACCAATGCTGTTCAATAGTGAGTATGGATTCTTTTCTAAATACCAATATCTGGGAAGACGTTTCCGGAGAGTGACCTGGACACCTGCTCTATGAGTTTCAGTTGTACTTCTAATGGAAACCAGCCAATATGGTGACCACTCAGGAGCCATCAAACTTTCTGAAAAGAACATTAAAACTTCCCAGAAAAACAAATTCTTTTGACATCTATGTAACATCAGTAATCTAAAGTTCGAAGAAATTTAGTACAAATGACAAAAGCATTACAATAGGTGCAAAACTTCCCTGTATACCAAAGTACCCAGTGGACAGTTGAGAGGTATTCAAGAGAAAACCTAGGCAGCTGCACAGCCAAGTGACAGGTCAAAGGGTTCAGAATGGATTGGGAAATGCCAGGTCACATGGCATGAAGCAGGCACATTAACGGCAGGTCTTGTACAGCTTTCTATTTTCCAGTGAGTGTTCTCAACCTTATAAAAAAGGAGATGATGTGACCATTTATTTGCCAAGCTTTTGCCTATAATGAGTTTCAACATAGAAGTTCTATAGGGCACTGCTTGGGGGATATCACAATGCAGTATCTTTTACAACTATTTTTAAAACCAGACACTTAAAAATGTGTTTTATAAGGCAACAGCTCTTTATCTGTATAGGTTCTAAAAGATTCCAAAACCTTGTTAAAATAACAGGAAACTGAAAATATATGGGTCAGTTCTGGTTTAGAATCTCTAACGTTCTCAAGAAAGGTGTCCAAACAGAATTTAAGGGCCCCCTGTCGCTGACAGCTACTAAAACTGGATCACTGGCATATGCATGGCTTTTCCATGGATTCTGAGGACCCAATCTCCAGTTAACAAACCTATACAGCAGGGACTTTGTCTGAAGAGCCAGCTCCCAAGACCAGTTAGAGAACTTTTGCCAGAAATTTTGATTCTTTTTAATCTGTATATATACATATCACATATATATATCACATACATATCACAAATAAAACAACGTTGCCTGACAACTTCTTTCAATTTCACAATTCTGTGCTCATTAATAGTGTTGCAGTGAAAACAATGAGGCATGTGTAGCCAACTGTCTAGTCTTAGCCACACCCTTCATTTCATAGTGAGGAAACTGACTTGCCCTAAGTCACATTTCAAGAGGTAGACTTCTCTGGCCAGCCTGTAATGGTACCAGGTCTTCTTTATCACCACAGTGGTTTATCAAATCAGATAACACAATGCTTCTGCTCTCAGAATGCTGAAAATAATTGTTTCTGTTATAGTCAACAAATGCTTAATTCTGGCAGAGGAGCACAAATGAGGAATAGTCAAAATGAAGTCATTATGAACATCACCATCTACCATTGTAATGTAAGAATCAAAGGAGGTATGCATGATTGACACTTGGCGATGGGGCATGACTCAGAGATGGACTCAGATATTTAGGTGGTGGTCAATGTCATTTGTTAAGATGGGAAAAGTGAGATAGAAATCAGAAAGACTTCTCCCAGCATTGCAAACATGGGCCTCTTTTAGTTTTACTCAGAGGTCAATTTATGTCTACCTAAGACACAAAATGACAAAGCTAGGCTCTCTGAAACTATATATTATCCCTTGCAGTTCACAGGAAACACAGAATCCTTTTACAATATGAGAGACAACAAAGCAAAACAACCTTTTGCCAGATTTGAAAAACAACAACAACAAAAACCCCACAAACACTAAAACAAACAAACAGAAACCAGAACAACATTAAGGAATTTGGAGGTACTGATGTAGGTTTTAAATGACAATTAAATAAAATAAGCAAGGGAGAAGATGCCGCTGGAGTCACAGTGTGCCCAATGGAGGCTGGGCAGTTCTTAAGACAAGTGAATGTGGGGAGCATCAGGCTTGTGGAAAGAAGATGGGGAGAAATCCAGGTAAGGGAGGAGTCTGACCTTTCTGCTGTCTGGATACAAATGGTACTGGGTCTTTAGGATGAGTGAAATAAGCCAGAGGCATGTGGGGTCAACTTGTCATTGAGAATTAGGGTCCTGAGACTTTCAACACATCTAGTAGCTATTATCTTCTTTTATTATTTATGACTATACAAAAGAGTAAACAGAATTATTTTTTTTGTAAACTGAAAATAATCCTTTTATGCTGAATGAACTGGTCTCTGAAAAAGCTCCATTTCCTACTGAAAGGAACTGCAGGTGCTATTACAATTGCTTTAAATAATGTGTTGTTTATGTGTGCTGTGGTATAAGCTTGTCATGTGTGTACAGCTGTGAGCAGATAGAGGCTAGAGGAGGGTGTGGGTGTAGTGCTCTTTCAGCCTTTTCAGGATTTTCTGGAGATAGGGTCTCTCACTAAACCTAGAGCTAGGCTCAGCAAGCCACAGTGATACTTCTGTCTTTGCCTCCCAGAGCTCTGGTGTTATAGTGCACACATGGCCACACTCATGGGTGTTGGAGATTTGAACTCAGGTCCCTATGTTTGTAGAAACAGCATGTTTACTCAGGGAACGACCTTTTTGACCTTATAAGTCTTAATATACAAACTGCAAAGCAGATGAAGTTAATTAACACAGCTTCTGTCTGGTTTGATGGTTTTCCTGTGGTGATGGATGATGTTTCCTGTGCCTTTACATGTGCGAGAGTCACATTTCTCCCATGATGCTCTTCTAATGGTCTTTCTGTTTCTCACAGGAGTTGTTGGTCTCACATGTGCAGGGTTAGTCATATTTAACTGGAAACTCCAACAAAGCAGAGCAAATGAACGCACATCCACAAACCTTTGTTGCAGAACTCTCAATGAATCCCTGTGTGCTCATGAAGAAAGAAATGGCCGTGCTGTGGGGTACTGTAACGGCCACTTAACTCAGGAAAATGAGACAGAGGTCATGTCCTGTGTGGGCTTCAGAAAGGAAATGCCACTTAGACAGGAAAGCAACCATCAAGCAATGCTGGCCTCGGCAGCCACAGCCCTGGATGCATCATTCAGAAAGCAGAAAGGGAGGGATGATGGTACAGACCGAGCTGTCTCTTGCCTGAGTGATGCACTGCTACCTGAAAGATACTTGGGTCCTCCTGGGACCGAGAAATCTCTTTATGATGCAAGCTTAGTTACAAGATGTCCTAAGACAGCTGAAAAACTGAGCAACCTGAAGCATGGAAAAGCCCAGTCTCAAATCCTGCCACAACACGCAACAAGAAAAATAGGTGAGGTTGTCTTTTAGAAATCCCATTGTGCTTAGTTTCTCAGGAAAAAAAAGGGCCCTATTTTCAATTTTTTTTTTCCAGCAGAGAAGTGCGATAAAATTTACTATAGCTTCTTTCTTCTGTTTCTGAAGATATAAAGGTGTGAGTGTGTGTGTGTGTGTGTGTGTGTGTGTGAACACACGCCTCTCTATGTCTAAGTACCTGTATGTGTGCTTGCGTGTATGTGTATAAACATGCACATTTCTGAGTGTGTGTGTGTGCATGCCAGCTGATGTGTCTCTGTAAGTGGCATGGGAGTGTGGTTCTTGTGTATGTAGGAGTGTGAATCTCTCTGTCTGAGTTTGTATCATTATGTGCACTGTCCATACTGTTTCTTTATCCTTTGGAACTGAGCATTCTGTCCTTTTCTGAAAAGTGAATTTTGAGACACAGCACTTAAGGATGATTAAAAAAGGAGAGAGGAAAAGCCTATTTAACAACAGTATTGGTAAGATTTATGAGAAGGTGGGTACCAGCTTTCAACCCAAAGTCCTCTGAACTCTGATGCCAATCTGTGGTAAACAGCCTGCCCAGAACATTGAGAAGAACAGCCTCTTAAAGCCAGTGGTTCATTTCAGGAACTATGTCAAGAAACATACTTTGCTTGCTGAGCTGTCAAAGATGATAACTTCTCAGTTCTGGGAAAGTCAGAGCATAATTCATTGTCCCATGTTGGGAGCCCAGTGAACCTGGCCGTGACATCTACCTGCTGTCCAAGGGCAATGCCAATGCTCATATGGAGGCAATGAATCAGGCTTCTTCCCTTTCTTCCTAAATTCCTGGGCAATGCTTTCAAGCCCTGCAGCGCAAATTTACACAGTTGCACGGGAAGGAGGCTCTGCCACTTATTTGAACTGGTTTGGAAAAAGCAAGATTTTCTGTTAGAAAATGAATGACAGGGGAACCATGTGATGCACTTACTGTGGGAATCTGGCCCTAAGGCTGGATTTGGGCACCACAGGATAAGAATGAAACTATATTTTATTTCCTATGTGGCATAAGGCAGGACTTGAGTTTATCTGACTGCATTTCTTGCTGGCTCCTTAGGGCTGATGGTTTGATTCTAGACAAAGGTGGCCAAGAAAAAAAATGCCATACGAATCAAGAAAGATTGGTTTTACTTTATAAGAAATAAGGGCTTATCTTTTTCATTTTCTTTTGGCTTTTGGCAGCATCCAAAGCCTTGCTTTGTCTGTCTGTGGGGAAGTTCCACACACAGGAGATATGCTGGTTAACCCTCTGTAGCACTGCTTCCTTGCTTCATATGGAAACACAAGTCTTGCAAATTAATGGGGATCTTGAGGAGACTCCTGCAGTTCTGCAACATCCTGAAGTTGGAGGAAAGTTAAAGAAAATGGTCACGGTCATACTTGGTCCTGAAGAAAAGTCTGGGTTTAGCTTGTTGCCTGGGACTTCAGCACGGACACTTGGTAACAGAGAAGGTGCTAGAAGTCATCTAGTTGAATAGTTATTGCTGTTTATCTTCACTTTCCAGAACTCTCTAAAAATCTGATTAAAAAAAGTCAACTCTTTCCCCTGTACAATCTTTACACTCACACAGAGTCCCCATTTCATCTAGCCTTCTAGCACCAGCAGCTTTCTACGGACACCCAAAAGGTTGAAAGTAGGCCTTAGGGTACCGTGACATTCTAGGCCACATCTTACTTCACCTCATCCTTTGCCATAATAAATAAAAGCTTTCATTTTCTTTTTATTAAATAAAACAATTTCATGAAACAAGTTTTAGTATGACTATAAGGCATGATTCTATTTATTGTAAATAAGAGTCAGCTAGATTGGTCAAAGTCTTGATGCATAACTGGGTAAAAAAAAATCAAGCATGTAAAATACATTCCTTTGACCTTAAAAGTCCAATGAGAACAGCCCTTCAACAACAGACCATGGTTCTTTTGACTATCAAATGAAACAATGAATGTGTAATATTGAAACTGACTTCCTATAACACAACTAATATTAGGTTTTCATTAATATACGTTTATTTTTATTAATAGTATATTTACCTATGCCATTTAAAGTCACAGGCAGATATTGCTACCAGGCAACATACCAAATTACCTACTTATTAATAAATATTTTGTGGATATTGCATTAAGTTGAAGAAAGTAGAATAAGATTTGGCTTTCTGCCTTCATTATGGTAACAAGTATTTCTTTTTGTGCTGCCTAGGTTATTCTGTTTGAGGTCTAAACACGGCTTAATATTTTATATACATTTTTCAAAATTTTTATTTTAGAATAGAAAATGAGTAAGGAAAATTTTTTATGCCATTTGAAAACTGATAGAGACAAGAGTAAGTGACTGGGAGGGGCGGGAGGGGGAATGGAGCCTGAACAAGGGGATGCATGAATTAAAAAAAATAATAACTACTTCCATAATAAAAAATGGCAATAAAAAAGAAAAGGATTTTGATATCATTCATCTTTAAAGCTAACATAACCAAGACTAAATCTAAATATGAGTTAATATGAATGCCATTTAATTCCTTTTTTTCCTTCTTTATTTTATATTTAACAAAAAAGTAACATGAATTTAAAATGAGGAAAAGTTAACAATAACTATGAACAGGATAAGAATCATAAGCATGGCATATCAAGGGTGGTAATGCAAATAAAATTGCTACACATAAATTTACTATGTGTTCAGCTTTCCCTCTGAAATTTTTTTCCCATCCCTGTATATCCTCATTCAAGGTCCCTGCCATTTAATTCCTAATGGCACACTTTCTAAATCAGCATCATGGTGACTGATAGCTGGCTATAAAGAATACCATTGTTAACACAACAAAATTGCCAAGGACTTTGATGTTGGCAAAAAATGAGGAAATACTGAGGAATTAAGATAATTAAAGGACACAATTTCCACAAAGTTTTAGGTCTCTGGTTGGGATACTACAACTCTTCCCAGTGATAAATTCCTGCATTTATTATTTAGCAGATGTGAGCAGTGACACATTTAGAAGTAGATATGTGACATCCACTTCGGGGTTGGCAAGAGAGTGTCTTGGGAAGCATTTAACAGACAAACCATGGCAGCCTCCAATAGGAAAAGAAGACAATGCTGCACAGCCACCTGGACAGAGACTTTTCATCACCAGCTCATCCGCCAAGCCATGGAAGCCAGAGCAATGTGCTATGGGCAGGATCTCCCACACATATAGAGTGGGATATGATGATCATCATGGCCTCTTAAAGCACAATAAGCCTATGGATTTTCATCCCAACACTTCCTTTGCCTGCAAATATGTGTCCTGGGATGAAATTCAAAATTATATAAAAGAGAAGAAGCCGGATCTCAGAAAGCACACAAAATCTAAGAAAGAGCAAATCCAAGTTAACAGAGAAATTAAAAAATTCCTTAAGAGTACTGGGAACAAGGACAAATCAAAGTTGTCAGCCAAACTCAAGAAGTCATATTCTACAAAGAGGGTCAAAGCCCATGATCCTGATTTGGTTAGGGGAAACAGATTGATGGTGTCAGCAGCAACACCCACCTCCAGGAAACAACTAGAGAGTGAAAGGCACTACCCAATGACATCATTGGATCTCAAAAACTGTACCAGCCTGGAGGAGATCAAAGAATCAAGAGAAAGGCTTCTAGAGCAATGCGTTCTGAAAAAGAAGAGATCCAAGCAGTCTCATCCCAGCAAAAAAACAAAGGGACAGAACTTAAGGATAAAGTTAGATCTGCACCCCTTTGGAAAAGCTAAAGTTCACCCAGAAGCGTCCCTCCCACAGAAACTCCCCAAGAAACACAAACAAACAGAGATACCTCCCAAGAAAACAACCAGGACTTCTGAGAGAAAATCCAAAGCAGCACCCATGTCTTTTGTCAGTTCCCAGCTGCCAGACAGGAGCAGCTCTCCTAAACTTACTTGTTCAAAGGTGCCACTGCTGCAGACCCCTTACCTGGAAAGAAATGGTCTCCCCAGAGCTGACAGACTGTTTGTAGACAATCTGTGCTCTGTGCAGAGAAGCTGCTTCCCAGTGGGCAACATTCCTAATGGAAGGTCATCAACTGTGCCTCAGTCTATCACCAGTGTTGCTAAGCACCAGTGCTCACACCCTCTCTTCTCACCTGTGCAAATGGAAAATGCCACCCAGCTACAAATAGCAGCTATAGGTCCTTCCACAGCCCATTTGGGAAGTGTAGAGAACAGTGTTTTACAACACTCTAGGGGTGCTATTGATCATGTGGTAATGATGCCTACTCAATGGTGCCTATACCAGGACAAATTAACGAGCAATGAATTAAACCAGCTTACTTTGTCCCTCAGTGACCAGGGGACTGACACTCTCAGCAGGGATCACAGTTTAGGTAATAATCAAGCTTTACAGCAGGAAGAGCAAAAATTAAGCCAGGAACAGCTTGGAAGTGAAGAAAAGCCATTAGTTAATAAATCTAAAATATCACACGAAGGTGTGAAAAGTTGTATTATGGATAGGGAAAGCATTGTGGATGGAGGAAACAAGTTTTCTTGCATAGAGGATTGTGACTCTTCTCCCACTGCCTGGATACAAACCCACAATAACCTGCCGTTCATGATGCCACATTCCACTCCGCACCTAGAAAGAACAGAGTTTCTCAAGGAGATCTGCGCATCTCCCACTGGAAGCCACAACCTTGGCCACTCACATAACAGCAGCAAAGACAAAACTGACACCGAAAGTGCATCACTCGGTGGCGATTTCCACGGAGAAGCCCGAGGAGCCCAGGCAGGGGTGGATGGACAGACACAGGCAGTGGATGAGAGAAAGGCAAATTCTGGTGCAGTGAGCTGGATGACACAAATGGCCACCACGGGTGAAAGTCAGCAGCCATCAGAAGGTGAGGGGAAGGAGAAACATGTCTTGTGCTATCCTGGCTCTGACAAGGAGACAGTCTCCATTAAAGACTCCAGCAAAGTCAAAGCTAGCACGCTGCAAAGTGAGGCAGATCCTCACACTCTCAACCATGAGTCTCAGTCTAGAGACCCTGGAGATGAACAACCAGATGTCAATGCACACAGGAATGACATTGGGACATTGGGGATACCCGAATCTTCTTACCTCTCATGGGAACCAAATATCACCCATTCTGAGGCAGAAAATGGGCTGTCTCTAATTCCTAATAGAGGAAACGAAACTGAAAACTCTGCTTATAAAACTGCGTCACACTCATCTTCTTCTGGGTCTCTTATCCATCATTTCTAGAAGCAGAGTGGAGAGTCAGAGAGCAAACTCATGTATTTCCTGTTTAGGCTGTCTCTTGGAGAATCCAAAACATTCCTACCCCTTGTGTATGCTGAGCAGGCACTGTTTAGGGCATAAGTTCTCAGTAATTCTTAATCTCTGGTGAAATAGTTTATAGTCAGCTATAGCACAAAAATGGAAGATGGACCCAGGAGTAAGTTCCCTACAGTGGAGTGAACAGGCTCCTCAAAGAAATGGAGTGATGGAAACCTTTGCCTAGTCTTGGAAACTCAACCAAAGATTTAGAAAGCCTCAAATGAATGTAAGATTCAACATGAAAAGGTCATTTTCAAAGTGTTGTATATTTTATGAAAATTGTTATGCATGTCCCAATTACTGCTATTAAAATTTTGCTTTCTACGCTGATGATTATATATTCATGTGTACCTGATCTGTTTTCCCTAATTAGATGTAATGAAAATTAAGCTATGTTTGTTAATTATACTACATAGTGGTAAATTTTATCCGTTTATAATCTCTCTGTTGATAATTTTCTTGGATCTCAAGTAGAAGTCTTTAAAAATCTGTGAGTACTCTAAGGAAAAAAAAGTCAAGGATTTCCAAGCCAACTAGAAAATTTGAAAAATCCTGTAAGTCCATAAGAGGGCAGTGTCAGCATCCTTCCTTCCAGACGGGAGACCAAGCAGCACAATGGCTCACGAACAAAAGGAATTTTAACAGGCCCTATTGCCATTTGTTATTAATACAAGGCTTTGGAAACCAAATAACCCATTAACAGGAATCTTTGGAGATTTGATCTCTCCGGTTGAACTCACCACTGCTATTTGCTGGGAGCACCTCTTCTTGTTCAGAGGAACCAAATGTGCTTATAAATATTGGATTTAAAGCAATAGTGAATAAACCTCTTTATTGAAAGTCACATTTACCTGAAAACTATAGTTCTAGTGAAGCAATTTATATTGACACCCACCCAGTAAGATGCTCAGCCTATGCATTCACGGAACAGAAGAATACATTTCACGTTGCCTGGTGGGGGTGGGGTGAAGACCAAACAGAAACAAGTGTTTTCTCTCTCATCTTTGATTTCTGTCCCAGCTTCTACGTCCTTTTAGCTATGTCTGATATTTATAATATCAAACAAGCTTAATGAATTACTCAGGTATTGCAAACGCTGTTTGGTACCCCCTTGTATTTTCAGTGTGGCACTGACAGCAAATGATGAACCGTTTTCACTTTGAAAGCCCTTCACCCCTTCCTTTGTCTTGCAGGGTGTCAGGCATCTCCAGCTCAGTTTTCGGCTTGTCTCTTTTCATTTGGCCTCTCTACCTGGGCTTCACTCCCCTGCCATCATCCTGCCTCTCCTGATACCACTTCATTGTGGGAAGTACCTCTGAGGTGCAAGGAGCATCTGCCTTCCTGTATGGTTGGTTTCTTCTTTTCTGACTGACAGATGGGGTGATGATTTGTTTCTCTTTCTATCTTTTATGTTCCAAATATTTTAAAAGTACAGTCTCTGTAATGAAGGGTCCTTAGCTTTGTTCTTTCTTCTTGTTGCCACCAATATTCTAGGGGTAAAGGGACTAAGCCTCCCCTTCTTCACTGGCTACATCTCAGAAAGCAGCAGAAATACCCTTGTACACACACCATCCTCCCTTCCTTAGGGTGCTTTCTTTGCAACAGACCTCAGGTTTATGTTAGTCTCCGAGTCCCCATGGCAACTGCACAATGCCTGTTATAATCAACTGGAACACAGTGCCAGCAGCTCCTGGGTTGTTCTGACCTCAGAACATTTCTTCAGTTTTCATGCTTTAGCTTTGTCTCTACTGGGTATGTGTTGCTAGGGTGCTTGCTGAATGGGCAGTTTCAGGGTCCATCCCAGGGATGCTCATTCTGCAAGATGAGGATGGGACCTGAGAATCTCTGCCTCTTCAGACACACTGGGTAGAGTGAACAGTATGCTGCCTATACAGTCAAAGATAACTCAAAAGTTGCTTCATTAACAGAATTACATGTAAAGGTTTTAGTAAATGATGAGAAATCCTTCATACCTAAAAATATATTTCTAAAACAATACTTCTGTCATATATATTTTACTACTCTTGAGACAAAATTAAAATTATTTACAATTTTATATAAATTCATATTGTAGTTTCTGAGGTTTTCCAAAGTCTGATATTATCTATTAAGCCAGCCAGGTCTACATCACAAGTTCCAGGTCAGCCATAATTACACAGACCCTGCCTTCAGAAAAAAAACACACTTCCTTGTGTTTATGTTACTGACTAGAAATGCCTTAGTCTGGATAGACACTTGAGCCAATATCATAGCCTTTGGAATATAGGGGATCTGGAGTGTGTTAGTTGTTTTGGAGAGTGTCTGGAGGTGAACTAGAAGAAGTTGCAGAGGGTCCAGGTGACTGGAAATAATATCGCTACTGTACTCATATCTCAAAAATGAATATGAAGATGGAGAAATAAGCAGAATAACATGTTATTAGTCATTTACACTGTCTGTGATGGGCTTTGAAACATCACATATTTTATAAGAGGAAACAAAGTCACTCACTTCGGGACATGCATTCCAGCCCCGCATCAGCAGAGACGAGATGGGCTTGGGGATGGAGTAGCCGATGGGAGGTCTGATGTGGTGGTACGCCATGTCTGCTGCCGCGGCTGCTGTAAAACAAGGTTGCAAACTTCACTGACTGATTCCAGAAAGATGAAAAGAGACAAGCGTCATCTAAAGGCAGTGTGTACGTATTCAACAGGCCCTTTAAGCTTTCTCCCTGACTTATGAAGAAGAGAAGAAATCTTGCACTATGTTTATCTTTATTATTTCCCATCCATTTGACAGTTGGGTTTACATAGTGAGCAGACTAAATTCATGAAGGAACAAGGGAGCAAGCAGTTCAGGCTACCTGAAATACACAGGTGTGTACAACACTACAGGAAATAGACTGGCCAGACTGGACGAAACAACAGTGTCAGGTCAGCAAGATGACACAGTGGGTAAAGGTGTTTGCCACCAATCCTGACAATCTGAGTGTGAGTCCTGAGACACACAGGGTGGAAAGAGAGAACTGCATCCTGCACGTTGTCCTCTGACCTCCATGTATTCTCCATCACATGCTCATATGCATATTTGTTCACATAAACAAATAAGTGTAGCAATTTTCAAGACTTCACAATGTCATAAATGTAAGGTTAATGCATGTATGCACCACAATGCATGAATGACAACTGTACTTTACATAACTGAAGGCATCTGTATTGCCTTAGGTAATTACATATATATATATATATATATATGTATATATGTGTATATATATCTTACACTGTGATGTTGTAGATTTTTGATCGCTATCTTTTTTTTCCGCATTAGTAAGAAATTTATAAATAGCCCAATAAGAAAATGACAAGAGACATCCACAGAGGAAGACATTCAAATGAACAATAAATATATGCAATTTTAGACCTCATACATGGTGAATTCATTGCAAAATCATAACACAGAAAGATATCAATTAATAACTAAAATAGCAAAAATAAGAATCAAGCCATTCCACAGGGTAGAAGAATATGACAAAACCCTTCAGCCTCATGGTGTGTAACTAAATTTGTACTTCTTTAAAGAACACTGAGGCTAGTGTTGACCAATAAAAATACAACATAAGCTACAAATGTTAGCCCTGTTTCCTAGCAGACACACTTCCAAAATCAAATGGGAATCAGGAAAAAAAAATACTTTTGCAATATATTTTACTCAATTCAGTATTTTATAAAGTTATTTCAACATATAATCAATCTAATTTTTTTACAAACATTGTGACTACTTTATTTCTCATTGTCTTTGAAATTCCATATGATTTTTATCTTTATTACATCTCAATTTGGACCAGCTGCATTTCAAAGACTTGGCATCCCATGTGGTAAGATGCTACTATACTGGACAGCAATGTACTTGTCAATATCAGGTAACATTGATGTTGTATCAATGTATGCCAGGTGTTTAAAGAATAGTCATTACAACTTTGTTACCATTATTTTTTTTCCTTCTTTATTTATTTTGTATTTATCAAGAAAAACAGTAAAATGAATTTAAAATGCTGATAAGTTAACAATAACTATGAAGAAGATAAAAATCACAGGTATGACTTATCAAGGGTGATAATGCAAATAAGATTACTACACATATATTTACTTTGTGTTCAGCTTTCCCTTTGAATTTTTTCTTTTTCATCCCTGTATATCCTTATTCAAGGTCCCTTCCCCCTCCCACCACATCAGGTCATTTTTTCTTCTCCACAACTCCCCATCCCCTCCCTGGGCAGGGAGCAGACAGTCCTATGGTCCCACTGACCCAATAATGCTTAGATCAGTCTCCACTCCTGGCAAATCCAGTTTTGTTCCCCCTCCCTCAAGAGTGAGTCAAGTGTTCCTATTGTTGGAGTGGGATCCGAAGGGTCATTCCAGGGTGTTTCTGATCCCAAACTGTTCAGTGGTCATGGTTTGCAGCCTGGGCATGCTTGGCTTTTTTCTTGTTTGTTTGTTTGGAGACCACTAATGAGTGAGTACATCCCCTGCTTATCTCTCTGAGTTTGTGATACCTTGCTCAGGAGGATATTCTCCAAATCCATCCATTTGCCTGTGAATTTTAGGATATCATTTTTTCTTACTGCTGAGTAGTATTCCATTGTGTAGATGTACCACAGTTTGTTAATCCATTCTTCAGTTGAGGGACATCTAGGTTGTTTCCAGGTTCT
>PVIH01003277.1:0-61147 GCA_004025045.1 Sigmodon hispidus | reverse complement strand
GTGTCCACTTGTATTCCTTTATACTTCTGCATCATCTGCTGACAAATGTTTTCTCTTATAAAACTAAACTGGTACCAGCATTTAAAAATCCTTTGATAGCTAAAGAAATATATGAGTTGAAATCAGTTCATCTAATAACAGTGAACAAGCATACTCTGCTGTCTGACATTTAGCAAGATTTAGGAGCATCTGTGAGGTGGTTGCCCTTGGGGCTTGAGCATGTAGTCCCATGGCCATCACACTCTGTGTCTGAGCATGTGGAAATGTCCCTTGATCCTAGAGTCATTTGTTGTCTTGACTCTCCATGTGTTGGAAGTGATGGGTTTTCAATCCTTATTAAAACTTGGATTAAAAGCTTAATTTGAACATGTGTTACCGAAAGTGACTCTCACTAGTTTTGAGTTCCTGGATGTCTGCATCTATAACAATGTTACAGTGAATGTAATAATGTAGCTCAACTTTTAAATTTCCAAGGTGTTATCAAGCTGCATAATACAGAAGGATGAGCCCCTGCATAATTGACAAGGCTGCCCCTGCTGCATCAGAATGTGCTGTATCTCATAAGTAGCTGATGGATAGCCACATTGAGTCTGGTGCTTTATACAACTTGTTGCTGAGCATATACTAGATTGTCTAACCACCATGATGATACTGGAGTCTTGTTTCTTGGTGCATGCTCATTGTGCAGCTCTAAAGTGATGGTGAGAAGAGAGAGTGACTGGGAAGTGAGGGAGGGGGAAGGGAGTCTGAACAAGGGGAAACATGGATAAAAAATATGACTTTATTCATAATAAAAAATCAAAAACAAAAAAATGAATTATCTTTCCAATAAAGTACTATATATTTTAATATCTGAAACACTAGAATCAGGTTGATTGTAGGCAAGATTTCTAACTTTTATATTAAATAATTTTTTCTCTTAGAAGAGTAATTATTTCTAGAAGAAGAGTCTTTACCTCCTTCAGTTGAGCATTTCAGGATTCCTAAAGTTTATGCAATAGGGAAAATTATAAGACTAAGATGCATCATGAAATAAATATACCAATTTTAGTGACCTTGAATGCAAGAAAGTACACTTAACTTAGTACTAGAGAATTAGAGAACATCTAGGGAAGAACTTTTGTTAATCTAGGAAAGATCTAACAATACACAAAAGTCAGTATAAACAAAGTGGGGTAGGATACTTCAGACAATGAGCTGACACATCTAAGGCTCATGAGAAGGGGAAACAGGTGGAGTGATGGATGACCAGTGATAACAGGATGAACACAGAGGGAGAAAAACCTGGTGGGAAAAGTGGAGATATAGTTATGAGGGTTTTCTGGAAGGTTTACTGTGTATATTTCCTTCCTGATTAACATATTTTTTGCACATTAATGAAGTATGGCTGGAAACACATGCACATGTAAGACCATGCACCAACTGAACTTGGGTAGCTAAGACTTTGCTCTACTTACTTTTTTTTATTATTAGAGGCTTCAAGGATCTTTCTTTTATGTCTTCATAAAATATATGAGCTTATTTTGAGTTATTGTCACTTGGTGTGCTTTGGAAAACCATAGCTTATTCTTTCTGTTTCTGTATTCATTACCCAATTATTTTTGCTCCCCTCCTTTCCTGCATTTCTGTATCTGTCTTATTTCACAGGACATCATGCCCTTCTGTTCTATCCATTTTGCTGGGATGACAGGATTTCATTCTTCTTTATCACTGAGTAATATTTCACTCTGTCTGTGGGGTAATCACATTCCCTTTATCCATTTATCTGCACACTGGAACTAGCTCCATATCTCAGCATTTTGAATGTTGCTGCCATAACACAGGGATGACAATGTCTCTTTAGCATGCTAATTTCACTTTCTTTTAGATATATGCCCTGTTCAGGAAACAGAGAATAATATGGTAGCTTTATTTTAGTTTATCAAGGCACTTTCATGATGGCTGTAATAATTTATATTTCTACTGAAATGATATCTAAGCTGTTTTTCCACTAGATCAATAATAATATTTGTTACTTTTTGAACTTTTGGCAAAGCCATTCTAACCAGAATTGGGTTATCCTCTTTTCTTAATTTTACTTTTATATCTTTAGTGTTTTTTATTTAAAAGGTTTTTTTATATATATACTGACCACTGTTTCCCCTCTCTCCCTTCTTCCCGGTCATTCCTCAGCTTCCTCCAACTCTGTTTTCTTATCTATTGGAATTAATTAAATATGATATATAAGGATTAATATTTATTAGGCGGAGAAGGTTATCCTATTTATGGTATTGTTTTAATAGCTAAGTATATTGGGAATTTTGATTTCATGTAGTTGTTGAAGATTTATGGAAGTAGTTTTATAAATTTTGTTAATGTGGGAACATAGGATAGACATCAGGTATTTGAAGTGAGGGATTCAACTGAACAAGAAAATTTGGAATGCTGAAACTAACAAATGGTGAAGAAAAAACGGCAGTCAAAACTGGTGAGAAGAGCATTGTCATGATCTGTCCTAGATGGGAAGCTCAGTGGTTGTCCATTGGCCAAGCATGTTAAGGATCTATGATTAGCCCATTTATATAAACCAACCAACAAACTAACAACCAACTGACAGCCGATTAACTAACCAACCACCAACCAACCAACCATCAACCACCCAACAAACAAAAAACAATCAACCAGCCAATGACCAACTAGAAATTTACAGTCAACCAACTACCAACCATCCAGAAAATGACAACCAACCAACTACCAACCAAACACCAACCAATAACCAGCCAAACAGCAACCAACTAAGCACTAGCCAACAGAATAACAACCAACCAACCAATATTGTGCAGTATTCTGAGAATACTACACATAAAAATGAGAAATACACCATATAAAGAGATATATCATGGTAATTGGCAGTAATTATTACTTACAATAATATAGAGGAGATAGAGGTAAGTGGCTGCATTTCAGTGATATTTGGAAAATTTTATTAAAAATAACAAAGTAATTGCAAAAAATGTAAGAGAAAAAGAAGGAAGAAGAGAACAGAGAAGAAAGGATGGATGGGGAACTCTCACAAACATCTATCTCTAGATGAGAAGATACTGGCAATCAATTAATGCTAAGGGTGGTAATACATTTTCTCTGGGATTCAACCCCTTGATAGATTGACCAATCTCAAATGATCATCCCTAAGCACATCTTCATATGAGAAATACTAAAGGAACTCATTAGGTTATACACACACACACACACACACACACACACACACACATATACATACACATTATGTATATAAAATACCGATTAAAGAAGAAAAAGTTATGTATTTGAGAGGTAATAGGGAACAGAGGAGATGTTGAAAGGGAATGAAGGGTGGAAATTATGGAATAGAGTACTCACAGATAAATTTTTCAAAAAATTAAATGAAAAAGTAAAAAAATGGCATGCAAAAACATAAACTTAACAGTTAAATCTATAAACAGTGTAAGATATGTATCAGATTACAAGTTCATTGAAGAAGGTAAGAGTAGATCTAAGCAAATAGGGAGACAGGCTCTGTTTCCTGAGAATGATACGATTGAACCATGAATTTATCCTGAACTAGAGTGCATTACGCCCAAATCCCAAATGCACCATGCTTTATTTTCACCGCTTCCTTTTACAGAGTGAAGAAACAGCACCTAAAATTTATATTGAAAATAAAAATAGTACCAAATAACTAAAGCAGCTTTTACAAAGAAGGACAAAGTTGGAAGAGTAGCGTTGACATGGTGGCAGCTCTCACAAGAGAATGGTGGTGACATATGTATAGACAAAGGTCAGTTTTCATGTGGATAAAAAACATGGCAGCAATACATATACATATTTCTGGCTGATTCTTAAAAAGTCCTAAAATAATTTACTGTGAAATTACAGTTTACTTTAACAAATCAGACTGAAAAAATTGAATGCTGATATTAAAAATAATAACTAAACAAAAATTAGCAAATTTATCCCACATTATAGATCATAGAAAATGCAAAGCAACTCTCATAGTCATGAAAACTGAGTCTGTCGGATCTTCTTTTGACAAACCATAGAAAGGAAGATATCTCTGTGAATATTTTAGACAAAACATTAAAATGATATAGACATTTGATAAGAGGGATTTTATAAGTGAAAAATGTTTGGTCTTCTTTAGATGCACTGCTGGGAAGATCACAGATGAATGTCATACATAATTCATCCAGAATCAAAACACAACTAAATACTAAGACCATATAAAAACATTTCAGGAAAGAAAGAGTAATGGATGCCAATATGCTTATCAGGAGGTTATCAAAACCAGTAATCATTGAGTAGGGTTAATAATAACAAAAGCTCTGAGAATACTCAAGCTTGAATGGTCAATAAGTTTTATATTTTAGCATAATAGTCAGACACTGCTGGGGGACTCCATGATGTTATATAGAATATGGGAAGGTGCATCATTACATCCAGGAGTCAGTCTCTTATATTTGAACAAATGTGTAAGAAAAATAAAAACAAGTACATGGGTGCTTGGACAGGAGATATGGCAATTTCCATTACCATAGGTCTTAACTAGAGTAGCTCAAAGCTCACCTGCTGGTCTTTGCACCATCAACTTTATCACACAAAAGTGAGAAAGAATGGGCTATGAATAAACAGTGCAATGTGATTCCCTTTCTGAGATGTTCTGGAAGAAGTAGACCCTCTAGACACAGAAATCAATCCAGCAATAGTTGGCACTGGAGCTGGGGAAAAGACATTGTTTTAAGCAAGTACACAGAACATTCTGGAGTGTGGGAAGTACTGTTACTTGAGGGGGCTGTGGTTGTACAAGTACACATGTTTACTAAGATTCACTCACTGTTAACCGAGAAAGACAGTCTTCTGTTAGGCCTCAATAAATTTGACTCTGAGAATACTACAGAAACAATTTAAATGAAATATTGTAGTTTTAATCAGGCAGGTGTTGGAGGATGGTATATGGCAGATAATTCCAAGATAGAAGTTAGCAGTACCAGACAAATGCAGTGACACATGGGATTAGAAAAAGGCAGCTGTGTCTCTCTATAATATAAAGAGCATATCACATACACCTGAAATTAGAATCAAACTGTCAAATACTCAAATGTCTTTACAGTATGTATGCTCAGGTGACAAGACAGCCAAAAAACATAGCAATGTCCTCCAAGGGTATTGTTGGTCCACTTCACAAGAAAGTTGACTTGCATAGCATAGTATCATTATCTAACTCACAAAATACATACAAAAAACAGAATTCATGAAATTGATGGCCATATGAGTCACCCAGATTCATGTCAAGTTTATCCCACAACTGTACCTGAGACAGGCTTTGCCCTGGGAACATGGGGTCTCTAAATGGCTTCAAGTCCAGTGTAAGAAGACAGGAAGCCATTGTAAATAGTAAGCTATGTAAATGAAATTGATCTTGGGACAGGAGAAATAGCTCAGCTCTTAACAGCCCTTGTTCTGCAAACACTAGGCCTGAAGTTCAGATTCCAGCATCCCTTTCCATATCTGCAATCATAACTCTTTGAAGGGTGGAAAAATGAGTGTTGATGGGATTGGCTTGTCTTCAGCCAAGTGGAGTTACAAGCCTCAGATTCATGGAAAGATCCTGCCTCAAGGAATAGGCAGAGAGTGATAGATGGGGACATTCAAAGCCCTCTTTTGACCTATGTGTGCCTGTACACACATGTTCATGCAGTTGACCTTCAGTCTGTTATGCCTCTGATTAGATGTCTCTTCTGCACATTCTACATGTAAATTGAGTATAATTTATACTATCAGTGATAATTAAGCTCACTCAAAACCTTGATTTTTTTTTAGAACGTAGCTGCACCTAATACAAAATTATTAGAAAATGTATTTTCAGCTTTGACAGGATATTACTCCTCATCCCAAGATACGGATTTAAAAGACAGCTTTAAATCCAAGCTTAAAGAGTGAAGACATTGGTCACTTTATCTCTCTGTTTATACTCAGGGAAACTTGCTTGTTTTATTAGAAATAGATAAATCAAAGCTCTGGACTTGAATAAAGCACTCTGTGCATTTAGATACTTATGTCTAAGCACAGAGTTAAGGTTGAGGCCATAACATTTTCTGAATGAGATCACCTTCAAAGATCTCTCACCTTCAAAGATCTCTTCTTGCCATCCCCTAAAATAATTATCTTTGTGGGTAGGGATGGTGTACAAACTTTCTGTGGATTACACTGGGAAATAGAGCTGCTCTGGTGCAGCAGGTCCTACCTGGTTTGAGATGCGCGAAGGGAATTTCTCCAGTGAGGAGCTCCCACAGACACAGGGCATAGCTGAAGACATCCGCCTTGATGGTGTAGCGTGTGCATTGTGTGAATACTTCAGGGGCCATCCAGCGCAGGTTCTGCATAGAACAAAGGTGACTAGAGCCAGCTTCTGAGTGCATGCACACTGGAGAAGGTTCTCCAATGTTCTCAGATGGCATGGGCAAGAAGTGTCTGAACCTCTGCTCTTGACCAATACAATAAACACAGTGAATCTTCTCGTGTGCACCAGGTTCTCAAGAAAACACAAAACCACTGAAGATCACAGAATCTGTACTCTCTAAGATTCCTCTAATATGAAGGACAAATAACTGCCTCATGGCTGTAGCTGTACTTGGTGTCTTCTTCTTGCTTTTAGCTAATCTCTGTTGAGGGCACCCAGCAGGCTTTGGAATCAGCCACCAAGAGGTCATCCCTAGTAGTTTCCTTGGTTTGACCCACACTGTGGGAAATATCATCCCTTGCTTCAGTCTGTGGGTTTCAAGTGACTAAATTAGGCTCATAACAGTGTTCTCATTCAGAGATAGGATCTGTTGATTAAGCTTTTTCTCTGTTTCAGGGTTTTGAGTAAGTTTATACATCCCTCCCCCAAAAGACACACCCCACCCTTCTATCGCCCTACCTTCACAACTACCTTCACCCTCCCTCATACACTCCAGTCACTAGCTTTGAATTCTCACAGAACCTTTTTATTTCAGAGCCACTGGACCCACAGTTACCTCTGACTTCAATGCCCTACAACCATGAAGATATTCTTCTCACCAAGTTTCTTACAAAACGCCATAGCGTTTCACTCTTATCTGTGGACCTAACTCCCTGAAATTTTACTGCTTTGAATTTTTTATTAACACTGTCACTTTTTTTTGTTCATTTATTTGCTGTCTGTTGGATATGAACAAGAATTGACTTAGTGTCTGTATGTGGAGACTGATATCTCCCTCTCTCTGGATCTGGAGCTCACCATTGCAACTAAACTGTCCTGGGTAGCCAGTGAGCCTCAGGAGTCCTCCTGTCTCCACCTCTCCAGCAGTGGGGTCTGGCTTTTGAAGTGAGTGCTGGGGATCTAAACACCAGTCCCCATGGTTGGTACATTGAGGCATCTCTGCATCTTCCAGTTTGTATCATTGCAAATCCACAGGTCTTAGACTGTGTGGGTTGAGATGTTAAAGAGATTTCTTGAGAGAATATTTGAAACCTAAGGGACTGTATGTTCACACGTGGATTGAATCTAGCACCAAGAACTCACTTGCCTTTATGTGGGTGCTGGAGAGCATCAGAAGCCTTACAGGCTCGGCTGGATGAAGATAGGACACTGGAGTCCTGACGACTAACTAGCAGGTATTCCTGTCACTCCTGTGCTTCCTCTACTAGTTCATGTGAGAGCAAGGCTGGACCTTCCCCCTTTTCTGGCTTCCCCTTTGGCCACATGAGCTCAACACATAGTTGTCCACACTGCTGTACGTTTCAAGGATGTGGTGCAGACTGCAACAGTCTTCATTGGAAGGCAGTATGCTTTCTGGATTCTGGCCTCCAAAATTGATATAGACTGATTTTCTTTTAACATGCCTAAACTTGAGTGTTTTGATATAGCAATGGAAAATTGAATACTGCAGGGTAGAACTAAAAGGCATCAGCACACTCAAGGTTCATGGTGAGATTCTCCCTCCCTCCATTCTTCCTTCCGTCCCTTTCTTCCCTCATAAGACATATTGATGATGTCAAGCTATTTGAAGTTTTCCAATACAATTTGGTTTCTCACTCATCCCTTGCGCTTCTTTATGCTGTTCCCTCTGCCTGAATGCCCTTCCAGCTCCTCCATCTCTTGGTAAAGCTCTCCTGATGCTCTGTGAAACTTCAGGGTACTTTAAATCTCTCCATTCATCCCTGTACTGACCACAATGGCAAATGAGCTCCTTGTGATCAAGAAATAAGCTTATCCATGGTTTGCATTTCTGTCCCTCTGAGCACTTTTAACACAAGATAGGACCTTGGTAAATGCTTATTGAATGAATCAGAGTACACACAAAAGCATGGGGGGAAAATGTGGGGGTGATTACAAAAGGAAATGTACCTAATGGGGGCAAGTGTTCTTGAGCCTTACAAGATGAGTCAATTTTATCCCAGCATGATATGGTGAGGGCCACAGACAGGGCTTACCATACCAGAAATGTACCAGGGATGTGCATGTGCCCAGCAGGATGAGGAATGGATGGATGACTCTTCTGATGATAAGGAAGCTTTGAACCATGTTGTGGTGGGAAAAGAAAATTAGAGAGTGACCCTGGGATTAGAAAAGAATGAGACAGGCAAAAGAGTTTCCAGGGAAGGAGATTTGAGTTGTATGTTGTGGGCACTGCTGAAAGTGCATCATAGAACTGTCAGCTCAGCAACATTAGCAGAAGTAATGAGGACTAAACTGGAAGAGGGACTGGAGACAGGGCCCATCAGCATCACATGCATTTGGATCTGAGGGGGTAGAAGCAAAATCCGGAAAATGTAAAAGAAGCAAACCCACAGATAGAGGTGGTTGAGTAATGAGTGAGGCAGGTCAGGGAAGTGGCAGAGCTTACCCCAGAAGGGGTCAGATGCCTCAGGAGTCAGGGGAAAACCAAGGCTGCTTGTTTGCAGGAGTGAAGATGGAGTAATGGGGGAGCTAGGGATGAACTGAGTCACAGGCAATCTGGGAACAATCATTCTTTCGCATTATAATTTATATTTTGCATAAGCATGAATGCTCACCTATAGGGCCTGTTACTTGATAACTCTGATGGGGAGTTATCCCTATGAATCCTGAGCAGGTGCTGCTCAGCCATTGGTCACCCGTTAGTATTCCCTTCCATAGGTTTGTTAGTGTGGCAGTCAATGACCACTACCTGCCTATGCTTACAGGCTACAGATGGAACAAGTTCAATGGGATTTTTATCTACAACATTTTCTGAGTAGGGGGCCCCCTCAAATAGATATTTTGAAATTTTATGAAAACAAACCACTAAAACTGATCCTGCCACCTAGATAGACAATGACATTTCCTGTCTAAGGGTATCCACGTTTCCTTCCTCCCATACTGAGTTTACACATATTATTTGTTTAACAAGGAATAAAAAAGCCACAAACCCCTGGCTGTTTTGTCATATTGTCCTCATCCAGGGACTGCAGAAATCTTGATTCTGAAGAGAAAAGAAAACAAGTCCATGTCAAAGGAAGTGTCCCAAGCCCTAGGGTTCAAGATCACAGCAAAAATCTGATGACCTAGGAAGCATTTGACTTATTCAAATTTTCCCTTCTCTGTTTTCCCCCTTGATAGCAAAGAAGAAAATAGATGTGCAGATGGCATGCATTCAAAGTGCAAGATCAAACTGAAATTTAAATATAAATACCAAAGATGTGAAATCTGTTTCCAAATTATTGTACACCATCAGGCGACATGCGTGAATGAAGAAAAGAAGCTCTTCGGGGCTATGTTTCTAGAAGACTTACCTCCAAAATCTGCCACCACAGCATGGCCATCCTCGTAGAGAAGAATATTGTGGCTGAGAAAGAAGTAGAGTTTGCTTAATCTTTATTTTTCCCCCTCAGGCTATCATTTTCTTACCACAAAGATAAAATGTACTAGCTCTTGGCTGTGGTTGATTCTGAAAAACGATTTACAGAACATACTTATGTTCTAGCTCCTATGGACAGTATGAAGAATTCTTCCTTCCGTGAAACCTCTAATCTCATCAACAAGCCTTCTTAGTTGATCTACAGTGTCTCAGCTCACAGGGACCTGTTTAAAAATGCAGCTCTGGGTAGACAAGACATGGAATGTCATAGATTTGAAATTGGCTGTACCTCAGGCATGGTGATCTTGCAAAGTGAGGAGGCATGCAGTGAATGTGCTGTTGGGAGCAGTCATCTGAGTTACAACCCTAGGAGCCACATGATGGAAGAATAGGATTCTCTATCTTTCACATGTGCTTTTTGGCCTGTGCAAGTACACACTCACAGCCCTCTAAGAACATGTAATTTTTTTTAAAAAGGAAAGATATGGAAGATATCTTAGATATCTTGGGCCTGAGATACCATTTTAATACAACAGAATACATCTAAGGTCTGTTGAATAATGTGAACTAAACTACAGTTTAAAAAATGAGCAAGGCATTAAAACCAATCTTACAGAACTCTACAAGACAGAAAGACAAAGAGAATGTTTGAAATGTTCTTGGTGTAAGATAAAAGGGAAACATGTGCTGACAATATGTATGTCAATCAATCAGCTTGGCTGTTGTCATCATTTCTAGGTACAAATTAGATGTCTGTAAATAAACATAGACACCAGCATCACATGATATGTACATCTGGAGTTTTGTCAAATATGTCTCCATGATACTGAGAAATATATTCCTTTTGTGAGGTAGATCAAAGTTAGGGCAGTTTAGTAGCGGTTGTCCCTCCCACACAATGAGTTCCAGCTTGTGAGACAACTTACGGAGAAACACGTAGTGATGCACATTGTTCTTGAGCACAATATTTGTCTTTTAACTTTTATTTAGTGATCATATGTTGTCCAATAGAACTGATATATCTACAACCCCACCACCAACACACACCTAAGGTTCAGATGTCAGAGTAAAAAGGTGCACAGAATGATTTTAAGAGCCAGAGGATAATGAAACTGCTTCTTCCAGAAATGCTAGGGAGGCTACATTCATTCAGTCTCATCAACATGGCTGCCTACCAAGACTTGATCAAGGACTACAATTTTAGTATATGAGCCTAATGTTAGGTCTGTGTTTGGCTCATGCAGAAGGCATTTCCAAGTCAGGAGATAGATATCTCATTCTGGAACCTAGGAAAAACAGGATGATCCTCATTGATTTACATGATGCTTCTTGATGCTTCCAAGGCTTGGCTAGGTTACTCTAGAAAACTTTTTGCATTGTAAATGAACTTGAAGAAAATACATAACACATTTCATAAACACTAAAATTTAATGTGTATTTAAAGTGACTTCCATGGTAGTAGAAGATTATAGCAGCATTTGGGCATGTCAACGTAGGCAAGTCAGAGATGCTATTTTTAGCCCCAAATTACAAATTGTTAGGTATGATGAGGACAATGCTATTATAATAAAAAAATTCAGACCAATAGGAAGATCACATGTAGACACAAGGCTCATTTGAAGAGCTGCACAGCCCACAGCCTGTCACGGGAGTGTGGGTGCTAAAATTTACCTAGAACACTTAAATATATGTTGAACAAAGTTCCATCAGATCAGCCAAAGTAAAATGATGGTGGCCCCTGCCAATTATTTTATCATTAACTTCAATTAGTGAGTGAGAAGAGCATTTGAAGCCTTGTCTTTATCAGTATAAACTTTTCTGTAAAGTTTTGCAAATGGAGTTATTATAGGTAACTGCATGGAAAAACAATGGAACCTTTGCAAGACTTTTAAATATAAGCCTTGAGGCTCTGCTGCAGAACCAAAACCAAAGACTCTATAGCACTGGATATGCATTATTGATTTCTTCAAACTTCTCTTTATGCAACTATATGTTACTAAGGATAAATATACATGTTATCTAGTCTCGTGGTGGAATTGTTAAAAACTACTCTTCTATGAAAGAAGCATAATAACCAATAACACTAGCCTTAGGGTTAAGTATGCCCAGAGAAGAATTTGGCCTTTAGTCTTCTTGGTAAATTATGGTAGGGGAGGGAGGTATCTGAAGGCAAGGATTGAATTTTGTTCATTGATGACCATCTAGAATCTTCATTATGCTGTTTTGCATATAAAAATATTCAATACATGTTTATTGAACAAATAAGCTGTTGTGGAATAACCTTTTCTATACACTGTAAAATTGATTTAATGTAAAGCTGAATGTCCAACAGCTAGAATTTTGAGACAGAGAGAATTCTCTAAAGAAAGAGGAGGAGGTCCTCAGCCAGATGTAAAGGAAGCAGGATGTGCAGGATGAGAAGTAACAGCCACATGCCACATGGCAGGATGCAAATTAATAGACATTGGTTAATTTAAATATAAGAATTAGTTAAAAATAATACCTTTGGAGTGTGAATGTGCCTCTTTGGGGTGTACACCCAGAAGTGGTATTGCTGAGTTCTTGGGGAGATTGATTCTCAATTTTCTGAGAAACCGCCATATTGCATTCCAAAGTGGCTGAACAAGCTTACATTCCCACCAACAATAGAGGACTGTTCCCCTTGCTCTGCATCCTCTCCAACATAGGCTGTCATCTGTGCCTTTTATCTTAGCCAATCTAACAGGTGTTAGGTGGTATCTCAAAGTTGTTTTGATTTGCATTTCTCTGATGGCTAAAGATGATGAGCTCTTTTTCAGGTGCCTTTCAGCCATTCGTAGTTCCTCTGCTGAGAATTTCTTTTTTAGATCTGTACCCCATTTTTTGATTGGGTTATTCAAGGTTTTGAGCTCTAGATTCTTGAGCTCTTTATATATCTTAGAGATCAGTCCTCTATCACTTGTAGGGTTGGTGAAAATCTTTTCCCATTCTGTAGGCTGGCGTTTTGTCCTATTGACAGTGTCCTTGGCTTTGCAGAAGCTTCCTAGCTTCAGGAGATCCCACTTATTGATTGTTGGTCTTAGTGTCTGTGCCACTGGTTTTATATTTAGGAAGTGGAAGCCCAAGCTATTAACCAAGCTTTCATAATTAATAAGCAGTCTCTGCATCATTACTTGGTAGCTGGCTAGTACGACAGAGAAAACCTACAATAAGCACAGTCAAAGACACTGCAGATGGACTCCACTACTGTAGACAATAACCACAATTTGATAGAGGAAAGATCATATCCTGGAATAATTTAGTGCTTGCTAAGTACCACTCATCACTCTGCAAATGAATACTTAAGGTTCAGAGAATGTGGAGGTGTACAGAGAGTAGGAATGACCTAGCTTAGTTCTTACAGATGAGGGGAAAAGTTCAGAATTTTGGTGCATCAATACACACTGGAGAGTTGTAGAGTGTGAACCTAGATTTTGTTTTCTTTAGGTTATCATCTCGAATGTAAGAACATTACTTGATAAGGAGTAAGTAGCCAGTGAATGCCTATTTAATGAGTTGTGTCTTTGTGCTGTCTCCACGTGTGTGTTTTATGAGATATGCCTATGTACTTTCTCACAAGACATGGTATTTACTTGTTTTCAGATAGTGTGACACTCTAGAAGACGCAAAGTGTACATGTTATGGATTTCATCATCATATCTGCTAGTGCAACAAAGACAATTATTTTCAAATAAAACAGTATGGGTTAAGAAAGGGATTAGCTTTGAAGAAGGCTTTGAAGAGCAGCTATTACATCTACAAATACATGGGGAGACATTACCAAATTCTAGGAAATTTTCATCTGTGAGCCAGGCAGGCTGGGGCTGGGTCCAAATTGTAGTGAGAAACAACACAGGAAGAGTCTGAGAGAGGACATTAAATCTTGGGAAGCTCTTGACAAAAGCAAGAGTTGTGTGTATATGAGAGGAATTAGAAAAATAGAGACAATAAATCAAAGAACAAATATTAGAAAATAATGAGATATTTGCATAAAGATAGTATTGGATTGTGAGAATCACAGAGGACCTCTGAATGGCCAATAGCAGCAGTATTCCTAGAGAAGAGGGGCAGGAGAGGGAAGGGAGTTTGAACAAGGGGATACATGGATTAAAAAATGAGACTTTATTCATAATAAAAAAAGAAAAAATATGTTTCATGTTTTGCTAGTACCAATATTTATATCTTAGTCACTTCACAATTTATCATTTACATAATTTAATTAAGTTATGATGTTTTATTAAAAAGAAAAAAACCCTGAAGTGAGCCATGGTCTTAGGGTTGTCTTCACTGTCAGTAATGAGGTTGATTTCATCTGAAAGGAACAATAAACTAAGCTTTTTTTTTTTTTAGTTTCTACACTGTAGGAATGAGAGGCAGTAATAGAGAGAAAGGAAATATAATGATAAATGGGCAAGAGCTACCCAAAGGGATTTATCAGGCCCACACATGGCAAACACAGGGCCAATAGCTTGCCCCAATCCTTCTCTCCCACTCCCTCCAATGTGAACCATTAGATTACATTCCTAAAGCTATCATCACTTCCTTCTGCTGAGGCTCACTATGAAGATCCAGCTATTACAGCATCAAAGTACACCAATCAAAGTCCATTTTTGGATTTCCTGATGAAATTGCCCAATCAAAATTAACCAACTCATCCTACCATGAGGTTCTGCTTCCCCTTTATTTATTTATTTTGGTTTTTTACTATAAATAAAGTCATATTTCTTATCCATGTATCCACTTGTTCATACTCCCTTCCCTCACCCACCCCCCAGTCACTCTCAATCCTCCTCATCACTCCTTTATTTTTATAAACTGCCATTTGCCAATGGCCCATGTATATTTCATCTCTATCCAGATGTAATCATTTGTTCCTCTGGGACAAATATCTCTTTCCTCCTCTCTTGTTCCTTTTCCTGTCTTCCTCATTCTCTAGCTCATGCTTTGCCTCCAATTCCCTGCCTGCCCTTTGTGCTGAGACCTGGATCTTGGGGTATTGTTCTGACTAGAAGCTCACTAGCACAGAGCTTCTGTGGGTAAACATATATCTGTTCTCAAGCATCATACTGGAGTCTGTATTAGAGATCTTTGCTGCAAGTGAGAAAGTCAATCAGAGGATTGTCAAATCAGATTTTCAACATCTCTGTTGCTAAGAGGTCGAATCAACAGTTAAATTTCAGTTGGGAAGACCTGCAGATACCCAATTTTAATAACAAGGTGAAAAAGTCAAGAGTACCCAAGCAAGTGTATGCTTGTACAGTAGGCCTCAGTAGGCACACACTAACCTGCCTCTTCCCCAGAGCTGTGCTAAAGTCAAGGCTTTACAAAGAATATGCTGATAAACAAAAATCAGTTGCTGTAGACAAAGACTTGGGAAACTTGTTAGAGCCTGGAAGCTATCAACAGCATTTGAAGCTAGAATTAAAAGAGAATGTTAGGAATTCTGGGGTGTCTCTCTCTCTCTGCCTCTGAAGAACAGTTGTGAGGCTGAAATACAAAGGCTGTTTGTCCAGAATAAAATCCCATGTGTGATATTTAAGGGGTGTCTTTGGAAGTAGCATGACACTTACAATAGAACCAATTTTATTGTGGGATATTTTCACCCCCCTCTTAGCCCTATCGACTTTTTCCTTATACCCTCACTGTCTGATCCTGTCAAGCTGTTGATATTTAACTGAAAACATCAGGTTTGACACTGATGTGCAGTGTCTGGACTTGGCACCAGCTTTGTCCTTAATGGTGAAGCACATGATGAGTCAATGGTTTATGTAACAGAAGTATTTGTCTTTTTGAAGTGCCCATTCCTCACAGATTACTCCCCCAAAACTCTTTAACATCAACTAGGCATACACTGTACAGAATATAAATACAAGCCAGGGCAAGATTTATTCCAGCCAACTAAGAGGAGAGAGTAGAATCCATGCTCTGGTCTTCATGGGTTTCTAGCTAGTAACATAGTCTCAGAAAAGAGTAAGCTATCTGCAGGTGTGTGTGTGTGTGTGTGTGTGTGTGTGTGCATGTGTGTGTGTGAGAGAGAGAGAGGGAGGAAGAGAGAGAGGAGAAAGAGAGAGAGATCTTTTAAGGGTTTTCTCTTTGCTAAGAGTGAATAGAAGGTAAATTTCATTGGTTTCTTTTCCATAAAGGAAAATTTTCTTCAAACCTCAGAGCTGAATTAATTTAATGAAGCCATTATATGAGGATCAGGAGTCTTTTCATTATAATTGCCTGTATTGAAAATTTATCTAAAGTGCTCAAATGATTCATAATCAGCTGGTTATATGCTGTAGCCCAATGCTAATTGTCACTATTAATCAGACTGGCCTGATTATTAGGCCATTTCCCAATTCTGATTTTCTCTAGGATCTGAAGTTCATGGTTAGTTCTAGAAGGAGCGAGGTGACTGCCATTCTCACTCCATGACCATTAAGCACTTTTACAAAAGTCATTAAAATGTATAAATATTAATTTAGGGATTTTTTTCTGAGTTACAAAACCATGTAAATACCTGTATCAGTCGATACTCAGAGACACTGGATTAAGGGCAGCACATACAACCTCTCACTGTCCTTATTTGGAGAGATGACTGTTCTGGTGAGCGAACCTACTATAACAGTGCAGAGCTTCCCAGACATAATGCCCGCCAGCTTTCTGAGGTATTCCTGAAGGTGATTAACTCATGATTAAAGAACTGGCAACCAGCAGGCCTGGAAGCATTCCAAGGGTTAAGTCTGTGGAAGCAATTAGGTCTGGCTTTCAATCTCCTCACACTGTGAAAGTCATTAGTTTACAAACACATCTTCCTGACAAGCCATCCTTCACACCCTAAGCGAGGAGTCCTGGGTCTGCCACCAGCCTGAAGGCCTGCCTGCCTGCCTGCCGCCACACCTCTCCTGCCTGCAGTGCTTGGAGATGGCTGGGTCTCTTCCAAGTCCAGGCTTCTTACTGGAGCGTCTTATGTCTGTGACCTTCAACACAGTCAGTTACACTGTTTCCTATGGAGCATTGGTCCTGTCAAGCTGAATGTCATCTCAGACAGGACACAAATATCCTGAACCTTTTCCAGTGGCTTAAGTATAAGGCATCATACTGACTAAGCCTTTCATACGAACAGTATTCACAACTACTTACTTTATAATTATATATGCCTTGTAAAAATTATTTGGGACTCATCTAGATAAGTTCTTGCTAGTGACATGTATGGACTTTTGGCCTCTTTGTGCCTCCAATTTGTGGCTCAGATTCCCTTTGTTCCTGTCTCTGTGCGGCAAACCACACACACAGACACACAAACACACACACACACACACACACACACATCCTTTAGTCCCATTAGTCTTTTTAGCTATTTACGCAGTAACTAATGATCCAAGTCAATCCCTTCATGGTAGAAGTTTGGGTTTGATCTCCAGTGTGAGGAAAAAAACACATTTAGGTTGAGAACTTTCCTGCTAAGTATTCATAGATGCTATATGATGACTGAGCCCTTGGGTGCTTGCTTTGTTTGGGCTGTGTGGTGGTTTAAATAGAGGTGGGAGGGGAAAGGGAGTTTGAACAAGGGGATATATGGATAAAAATGAGACTTTATTCAAAATAAAAAATAAATACACTATTTTAAAATCTTAAAAAAAAAAGAAGTGTCTTCTAGAGTATCATGTATTTAAATACTTGCTTCCCAGTTGATGGTTGTTTGGAGAGGTGATGGGAAGGACAGCCCTGCTGAAGGAAGTAATGAAGAAAGAGGGTGTTTCCGAGTGTTCATGCCTCACTCTCCTTCCAGGTCCCTCTTTCTACTCCAGGTTTGTGGCTGAAGATGTGATCTCTCAGTTCCTTGCTCCAGCTGCCTGCTGTCCAGCGCCCCACCATTATGGACTATCCTTTTGAAACCATCAACCCAAACACACTCTTCCTCCAGCTGTCATTGTTCATGATATTGTATCACAGTGACAGAAAAATAACTGCTACAGGCTCTTAACAGGAACCTGTTCACAACTGCATGAGAAACGTTGAGCTCTGCTTCAGAACCCAACTGGGACTTTGTTCCCCTTCTTCAATCCCTTCTTGTTTGTTCTTCAGAGATTACCATTATGTATCCACTGACTCTTACCGTATTCACAAAGTGCCCCAGGATTCCCTCTGTGTAACCCTATATTCCAGGACTCCTACTGTGTGCGAACAATTCTTTGTTGTTCTTTTGCAAGACAGATAAAGTTCATAAAAAATTCTTTCAGTTTTATTTCACCAGGGTCTTCTGTTCTTGTTAAGGTTCAGAGAACCAGAGCTTAGGTTTCTCTGTTAGTCTTTTAAAGACATAAAATGTTAACCTTGTACAGAACATCATTCTGCAACTTTTTGTAAGGGTGGAGCTGATTTACTCTGGCTGGAAACCGACTGAATTTGTTGATTCCCAAAGGTTTGCAGGAAGAGCTTGTTCACAATTTGGAAGCTCACAGGTAACCAGATGGCAATACACAGGTCCCACAGGTCCGGACACCATCTTCGTGAAAGAGAAGCAGCTTTCCCATACCTCAGAATCATAAACTTTTAAAGACCAGAAGTCTGTTTTCACTCAACCCTCGGAAACCATGGAAACAGAACACTCCAATAAATGCAAAGGATTGCAGAGACTTGACTCCTCCTAAAACAAACTTCAGTCTGTAGGTAGAAGTATATTTGAAAGCTTACCTCAAAGCCTCTGGATTTGTCCCAATGCCAGTGGGATTGAAGATATAGATTATGAGATCTGTATCATGCTTCAACCTGCTTTTAAAGGGTAATGTGAAAAAACATCCTCTTCACTCAACATTTGCTCAGAACATGAAATGCAAGTGGGATATCATGCTAATTGAGATAATCTAAGGATGCACATGTGACTCCATTGAGAGAGGCCTATATGTACTCTAGAGTCAGCAAATGGTTATTCCCATCTTTGAAAAATGCAGTTATTTCTTGGCTATTTAAATCGAGATTAAGCTTATAGGGGCTTGTCAGAACAAATCTATAAAATGGCACATTCTTGAATGCTGACATAGCAGTCAGGGAATTCCACAAAGGACAGCTGAGAGTTTCTCACACAAAGTTTCTCTCATTTCTATCTTAATTAAAGACACAGAGGGGGCATATTAGAAGACATAACATTGACTGAATGTTCTTGATGGTATCCAGCATACTACAGTGCATTGGAGCCATAGATTTCTTCTGATTTCAGGTAGGGGTCTAGGAAACCTAAATTGGGAATCATGGACAGCCAATGAAAGAATTTTGTTGCACAAAGTACATGGGACAAGCTTCTGAAGAACAAGTAACATGGCAAATAATCAATACTTCCCATTTATGTAAAGTAAAAGGTTAGCTAGTCTGGTTACTAAAACAAAATTACCATTCCAAAATAATTAAACTTTTAAATGGAATCTCTCATTGTGATGTGAAAACAATTTGATTTTGCTTCTGAACTCTTAGTTATAGAAATATTAAAGACATCAACTCTCTCAGAGAAGCACAATGAGAGAGAGAGAGAGAGAGAGAGAGAGAGAGAGAGAGAGAGAGAGAAAACACAGGTGTTCTAGAACAGCACACAGGCAGGAAAACTGTGTTTAGAAGATCTCTTTGCAGCAGACGTGTGACTTAGACAAGTGTGTGACACATGCCGCAAATGCTATTCAAGAATTGGAAGGTGTCCCAGTTAGTTTTAAGTGACAATTTGGCCAGCCTACAGATATCTCTACATGAGTCTCATTTGGAAAATGTACAGATCAGGTTGATCAGTGGTCTTGACTGAGTGTGTCTTGATTACTATTTGTTTTACAAGAGCCCAGCCCACTGTAGGAGGCACAATTCCCTAGGCAGATAATTCTGGATTATACAAAAAAAATTAAGCATGAGTCCAAGGAATCTGCCAACCATCCTTCATATGTAGTTTCTGCTGTCCTTCCTTGACTGAGTGAGCTTCCTGGTTAGAGGTTATGTTTCATTAATAGCAAGTCTGTCTACCTTTAGGGTTCCTCCACCTCAACAATGAACTGTGGCCTGGAAATAAATACCAAGTAAACATTTATTCTCCCTTATGCCACTCTTGGTCAGAATGTTTATCATATGACAAAATGAAGCAGGAAGAGGAGGTATATTAGAGGTTCTGTAAACAAGCAAACAAAACAATCACAAACAACTTTGTATATGTTCTCCCTAAGCCCCTAGCAACTGACCTTCTTCCAGTTCCCCTGTTCCCTGCTGCTCCCTGAACCCCGTGGATTGCATTACCTCCACTCCATGGAAAAAGGACACAAAGAAGCTCAAAAGCCAACTCCATGGCTTTGTCTTGTCACAAGAGTCCTTTTACTTATAGTTCAAGATTCAGAGCCATAACAATTTCTTGGCAACTTGCCAAAGTCCTTTTGAGCACTTAAAGTATAAAGATGTCTGTCTGTAATATTAAATTTCAGCCCCAAATAGAAATAGGAAAGTGAGGAGTACATGTGAGTGAACAAGGTCAAAGGAAAAAAAAATGACGGGTAAACCATGGGAAAGATAGCCAACATACCTGAGAATGTAGGAGCCAGAGGTTCCTAGAAGGTCTATGGAAGGGAAAAGAGGCTTTGATAGATCAACGTACTTTTCTCTTAATAAATAAGATGTCCAGCTTCCTGCTATCCCTTCTGCCAGAGGAAAGTATTGGGGTGGAGCAACTTTCAAACCTCCCATAAGAGGTATACTACTGTCATAAGAACCAAGCAACTTTTACTTCTCTGTCTGGATTATCTGAAATTCTGTGTAGCCTCAGTTGGCCAATTCTGAAGGGAAGAGGAAATGAATGTACCCCTAAACGTAAAAGTTTGCGCTCTTCCAGATAATCCCAGATCCTTGCTCCAGATTCCTTCCCTCTGTTTGTGTGCTTTTGACTTCAACAGAATCTAGATGAATATTGAGCCTCTACTTTTCCTGCCTTCATATTCTTTACATCAGTAGAGAAAAAGAACCCATCCCTGTGACCGACATTAAGCAGAATTAGCACTTGCGAAACAGCAGGGATTTATCAACAAATTCAGTCTCCTGTGCTACACAAAGTAGCTCTGGGCTTGGGCAAGTCATTCTAACACAGGCAAGGCCTCACTATCACTGGTCAATAGAGGCCTTGCTCCTACACAGTTTATTGTCCAGGGATTGACATCTCACCTCTCAGAAGGCTTCAGAAGTTAGTGGTTTTAAGAAGTTTTGGTTTCAGGGGAATTTGTATGCATCTCTATAAGAACAGAGATTAAGATTTGGGAGAGAAAACTGTTTGCCTATTGGAGTATTTGACCTGGATGCTTCCCCATGGTACGTTTTATTCCTGCTCAGCAAATACAGGGAAGCTTAATGCTTTCATTTATACAAGAACACAGGCTGAAAATGTGCTTAGTCTCATAGGCTTTCATCAAGGGCACTTTGAAAATTCAAAAAGGACAGATGTATGTTTTAAAGACTCACTGAGCCACTCAGTGTCTCCGGGGTTGTCAGGAAGATGTACTGCAGATTTCTGTTCCTGAGGCAAAGGTATTAGTCACAGGGATGTAAGCTAAGGGCTGTGATGTCTGAAGGCTGGAGTATGTGACTGTCCTCTGAATAGTGCAGGCTCCTTCTTACTTTTTCTCCCTTTGCTTATATTGTCTCTTCCAAGGGAAACCCTCGTCTATCTTTTCCCCTAGATGATTATTACCATTTTTCAGAACTCAGCTCAGTGTTTGGTTCTTTTCCTAGTTCTCAGATCATGTCATTTACTACCAGCAAGATTATAAGACCCTCAGAAGCTAGAATTATGAGCCAGGGAATTTACTCTGACTAACACATTGTTTACAATTTCTTATCTGGGGTGGTGAGATATAATCTTATTTAGCTCAGGATGACCTCAGATTTACTTTGTAGATGAGGATGAGCATAAATTACTGATCCTACTGCCTAAACCTCTGAAGAGCTGGGGCTAAAGGTATGCTCCACCATTCTTGGCTCAAAGTTTCTTCCTGATACTAGAGAAATATAGGATAAGAAAGATTGAGAGAATCAGGGAAGTTTTATGTGGGGATTTCATACTGGGTCAGCTATCCATAAACTCTTTAGAGTAGAATCCTGACATTGATTTATACCAAATAAATACCAATTTATTATTGCTCCATAATTTTTATAAATATTCACGTTTGTGATAAAAACCCTCTAGGATTTAAAATTTTAATTTCCCTTCTCTAGTCTTATCTGTATGCTTTCTGTGTGGTCAGCATTTCTCTAACAAGTACTTTAAGGAGAATTTGTTATTTGGCTTTTGTCTACGGTGGCATATTGTGCAACAGGCAGCTTTCCAAATAATTCACCTTTAGAGTGGAGATAAGGAATGAGTTCAATGCTCTCTTCTCCGCTCTATAACCATCCACTGTCCCATATTAGCCAGACCTCCTGTGTCTCTCTTGATCAGATAATTTCTAGCCCTGTCTAAGGAGTAAGCTTAGGGGTGGCCTGCTTTTTAAGACCTTCTTCAAGCAATATAATTCCCATCAGTGTATCTGAATTGAATATATATCATCGTGTTCAATCTTATGTTCAGCAATCATTACAATGTTATCTTTCCAGATCATTTCCAGATCATTCCAGGTACTATAGGATAGACATACAAACAATGTAGGACTTATAACACAGCCCATTTTTCCATGTGTATTAAAACATTTGTGAGCTGTGTTGTACCTTTTTTGGGGGGGAGGGTGGTTTTAGTTTATTTCAAGACAGAGTTTTTTTGTTTAGTACTGACAATCTTGGAGATCATTCTGTTATACGCACCTGGCTGTGCCTCCTGAGTAGAGCACTTGGATTGAAGTGTATACCATCACCACTTGTTCCTTTTGTTTCCAAGGATTAGGGAATTTATAACAGTTTAAGATGTAGTGAGATTATGTTGCTCTATTGTAAATAATTATCCTGCCTTTGGTTTAATAAAAATGCTGATTGGCCAAAGTTAGCAGGAAGTGTGGGTGGGGCTCCAAGACTAAGAAAACTTTGGGAATAGGACTAACAGAGCAGGGACTCCACAGAGAAGCCAGCAAGATGCCATGGAGACACCACAATCAGACAGCAGCAGACACAGAGGAAAGAAGTTGAAATACTGCTCTGAGACAAGGTACCATGCTGCATGGTCAAGCAGGATAAGAATCATGGGTTAGTTTAAGAGTAAAGAGTTAACAAGTTATATGCCTGGGCCCTAGGCCAATCTGCATAAAATTAACAGAAGCATCTATGTGATTATTTGGGACTAGGCAGCCTTGGGGCTGTGAGTGGGTCTGAATCTCAGGACTGGGCCCAAAAGTCCAGGCCAGAAACCTGCTACTACATCAAGAGGCATTCAGGATGTGCGCAGTGTTTTTTCCAATGATATATTCATTTTCCTCTTTTCATGAACACTATTGAAGGGTTTTCTGCTTTGACATCTACCAAAAGCTACTCTTTACCCCACCACAGCTTCTCCTTCCTCAATTCCCTCCCTAAATTCTTCAGGTAAATGGATGGCACTAAGTTTCACCATATGTGTTGGTCTTTGTGTCACAGAATACTGTTGAGCTGTTCCTCTTGGCTGAGTCTGACTCCTGATCCCTTGGTGCCTGACATCAGCACAAATCAAGTCACAAAATCAAAATGCAGGAACATCTTTGCTTCTCTTTAACAATCTTACAAAGTCATACTACATGCTATAAATTATGTTTATAGAACATGTTCTCATCTGTATCTTGTGGTTTCTGTGTCTTTTCCAACTCAATAGAGGGTAATTATTCCCCTTTTACAGGTGATTTACAATTTTTATATGAGTAGAAAAGAGCACAGTATAGATCATTTCCTTTCTGAAGGAGGCATAGTCTTCATGTCCCACATGAGCAGAGGCCTCTGAAGGCTGGAACTGGGCACTAGATCTCTTGGCACAGGTGCCATCAATGGTGGGTACTCAGGTCCTCTGCTAGAGCAGGGCTCATTCTGCTGAGTTAGTTTGTAGAAGTGCCATGGCCATCTTACACAACAGTGTTGCTACTTCACTTGATAGCTGAGGAATTGGTGATAAAAATCTAAAAATGCTTTTCTTAAGGCCACACACTTGGGAAAGGGGTCAGAATTCCAATCAGTATTCCCACTGAGTTGGTTTCTTCCAAATTCATTTGCTTTCCTTCACACATGTTTTCACAGGTCCACACAGGTTTCTTTCTTTCTTTCTTTCTTTTTTTTGAAATTAAGTTGAATTAGACACTATGGCCTAATCTGCTGTATTAACTTAGAAATGTTTGCTTTAAACACTGTCTTTGGTGGAGGCATAGATGACGTTAACAAGGTGAGAATTGTAAGTTAAAGGACTACAGCTAAAAATTAGATATGGTGCCTAAAAGAAAAGCCTGAATTACAAAGAATAAAAGTAAAGAGGGAGCAAATGGAGAGGAGTAACTGAAGAGAGTAGAGGGGAAAGAGAGGTGGATACCAAGGTGCTGGAGGGAACTTGAGGAGGAGATAACTTGAGACCAGAAACGCTGAATCACCAAGATAGTGCTCAGAATAACTGAGAGGCTCTAATAGGTGGATCTGGAGAGAGGACTAAAGGGCTTGCTATGCAGACATCAGGGCATGAGTGCGGATGCATCCACCCACATGTGCTAGTGGAGCAGGCCAGTAACTAAGTGCTGTGGGGAACAGAGACTGCATTACCTCTGAGAGCTTGTTCCTCTAGCCCAGCTCCACGTTGAACAAGAGACATCGTCTCAAACCAATACAGAAGAGAATGATAGAGTGGGACCCCCCCCAAGACCTTCCTCTGACTTCTCTGAGCATATGTACAAAACTGCACACGTATGGGAACACACCACACTGACACCCACAGCACCCTGACATACACACTTACACACATACACAAACACATAAGCTGATATATGATTGAGCAGTCCAGCCACATGTTCCTCTAATGATGATCTCCTTGTGAAATGGAATGGTCTAAGGATGGTCTCATTATGGAATGAAGTCAGTTCCAAATGAAATGAAGTCAGAAGGTATGACGATTCACTCATCAGCAACCCCCAGGACCTCATTGAACCACAAAGAAACAAATGAATAGCTTTGTAATGAAGTCCACAGGCCATGACCAGATGGTAGATATGTAGTGTTACACACTTCCCAGCAGCGCAGAACATTGTGTTCTAAAAGCATTTGAATTTCTTTATTTTCTTTTGGATACCATTTTGGCTAGTGCACAAAAAGTCTATCTAATTATATGGCAGTCATAACACTAATCTGTGGAGATCGCATACATTCACCCTCATAGTCAAGGGAAGAGGGAAGGTCCTGGCATCTGGTCTTCAGTGCTAATGAGATGAGATGCCCTGACCCAGGTACCTGTTTTTCTGTTAGAGTGCTGTGGAGTGCTGAATGGGTCTGGAGCTAGACTTGGAATACATGAGCTTAAGTGTCAGCTCTGTTCATTTGTCTTTTTTTCCTTTTTTCTTTCCTTATTCAAGCAGATTTTGAAAAAAAATTAATGTATAAAGTTTCAAATTCCTCTTCTTTAGCATAATGAGTTTTAAGTAAAGATGAAATGAAATGATCCCTAACCACAACATTTTAACAAGCAAAACCTGACACATAGTGCTTCCTCAATGAAGAGATAAACCATGAGAATGAATACCATAGTTGGGAAATTAATTAGTTGGTTTCTCATTGAGAGACTAAAGATGGTAAGCCAAATAGTAATGATGGAAGTAAGCACATTTCTGATCTTACACACAGAGGATGACTGTTTAAACAGTCTTATACAGTGAGCAGAGAATGAACAGTCTCAGGTGGAAATTATCTTCAGAGGTTGAGTCTTCCAGCAAGTGTGCCTACACTTCAGGGTTCTGAACATTAGATGGTTGCCAAACTCCACAGGGTTCAGATAGTCTTCCATTTCCAATTTAAAGGCTCTTTCTTGATTTTAAGAAGGAACTGCACTGGCTCCACTGGAAAGAAAGCACAGTTCCTCTAGGACAAAGGATCTTGTTTTCTTTCTGACTTCCAGTCTATTTCCCATTTCCTAGGTTTTGTCAGCATAGACAGAAGCCTATAGAATGCTGGACTTGCTGAAGGACTGAGAAGACATTCTGTGTAAGAGTACCTGGGGTGCAGGCTACAGTGTAACTTCAAATGTCCAGCACATGTCCCCTTCAACTACTACATTCTTTTTCCTGTAATCTCACTAGTCAAGTCCACATTATTGCCCTTAGCAATGGGCTGTAACTTCATGTGCTGTCCTCCAGAATTTTAACTGTGAAGCTATAATTCTTTCTAGTTTAAATTATGGCTCTTAGCATGCTGTCTTGTATTACAAAAAGAAGATTTAAAAAAGCAAGATTTTGGCTGTGGTCCAGTTATTAATAAATATTTTAAAAAGTATTTTACTTCAAACTGCTCATTTCTCAATAGGTTATCTCAATTTTTCTTATGTGTGAAAGCCTTCCTGTCAGGTTATTGCAGGAATTGAGCAAGAAGTCATACCCTGAAGATTCCGAAGCACCAGGTAATATAGTCATATGCATTTCACACCACATTCCACATTTGCCTAGAAGCTCCTCAACACTGGTAATCAACTATTTTTTTAAAACAGCTTAAAGCTTTAGCTACATAAACCTTCTGGAGCTCAGGGCTAATGATATTTTGGTCCTCTGTTTTTGTGTGCTGTGTACATTGCCTCTGCTGCAGGGCACTACAGATGGCAGAGCCCTTAAGTGTCACAAAGTCCCTTAAGAAAGTTCTATCAATTGCCCTTCCACTTAGAAGCAAATATATAACTAGATCACTGTGGGCAAATGTAAAGTTCATTCAAGATAATAAAAAGCAAATAGAGCTGGTGAGATAGCTCAGCAGGTAAAGGTGATCATTGCCGAGCCTGGCAACCAGTTCATACCCAGGACCTACATGAAGGATGGAAAAACTGACTCCTACAAGTTATCCTCTGGTATCCACATGTATGCTATAGGATCCAACTATTCACACACACCCCAGCACACTTATACACAGACAGACAGACAGATACACACACACACCCCAGCACACTTATACACAAACAGACAGACAGATACACATACACACACATATACACACACACATCAGCACACTTATACACACACATACAGACAGATACACACACACACACCCCAGCACACTTATACACAGACAGACAGACAGACAGACAGATACACACACACATATACACACACACACATATACACACACACACCAGCATACCTATACACAGACAGACAGACAGATACACACACACACACACCCCAGCACACTTATACACAGACAAACAGACAGGCAGATACACATACACACACACATATACACACACACATCAGCACACTTATACACAGACAGACAGACAGATACTCACACACACACATACACACACACATACCAGCACACTTATACACAGACAGACAGACAAATACACACACACACACACACATACCAGCACACTTATACACAGACAGATGGACAGATACACACACACACATACACACACACTAACACACTTATACACAGACAGACGGACAGATACACACACACACACACAGAGGAGTCAAACAGATATAATACTTTTTTTAAAAAGCAAAATGATTTTTAAAGATTTATTTTTATTTTTAATTGTTTCTGTGCATATACGCATATGAAAAGAGTTCATTGCAGTAACCAAAAGAGGGATTTTGAGTCACCAGACTGTTCAGTACTGGGCATTGAACTCAGGTCATCTGTGAGGACAGTAAAGGTTCTTAGTCACTGAGCTATTTTTCCAGCTATACAAACTATGTTTCAGTCTTTTATGGTGGCATGTGCATTTGGAGCTATTTTTAAAGACTGATAAAAGACAAGCTCTAAGTGTTACACTGCACATTGCTTCTCATCTTTATCACAACCGTCTTTGAAAATGACATGGGTAGGAGGCTGTCTCAAAGCTGACCTTGCATGTGGTCACTGAAGATTGTTGAAGCTGTTTGGCAATATGTTCCAGAACTCTGGAGCCCATGAGGAGGCTGGTTATGGTGTCCAGTCCTTGTGCTGTCATTATGTGGCTGACATGCTTGCGTGTTAAATGCTCAGGACTCTGAGAGCTTTGAAGGCTAAAAGTGATGAGAAAACCCCTTGGAAGACTCTTCTAGGTCTTTGACAAAGCAAATGTCAAAGAAGTCATGGTGAGCAAGGAAGAAAAGCCAGTTACCCAGGAATCCTTTCAGGACCCTCAGGATTAATTCTTGCCTTTTGTTGAGCAACTAGATGCTTAAGATGGATTGCATAAAAGCCTTTAAACATTTTTAGTGCATTAATTTATATATCAGATTCTTGAGATTTTATTCCTCCAAATACATAGGAATTATTCTACATAATGCTAATTTGTAGCCCCAGAGATGTGCACATGCACGTTTTGTTTAGCCATTTGCCCTGTCTGTAGGAATAACTGAAGTGCAGATCTACTCTAGCTTCTTCTTTTCTTTGTCCTTCCTAATTCTTTCTCCATTTTATCTTACCCATTTGAAGTAGCTAGAGTGAGGATGCCCCCATAGGCCTATATGTTTGGGTACTTGGTCCTCACTTGGAACTGTTTTGGAAGGAATTAGAAAGTACTGTTGATTAAATGAAAATACCCCCCATGGGCTCATAGATTTTAATACTTGGTCACCAGAAGGTGGTGTTATTTGGAAGGATTAGGAGATTTGGCCTTACTGAAAGAAGTGTGTTATTAGGGCTGGGCTTTGCAAAAGCAAAGCCATTCCAAGTCCAGTGTCTCTCTTTCTGTTGCCTGTAAATCCAGATGTAGGGCTCTCAGATCTCTGCACCATGTCCACTCCCTGCTCTGATGACAATGGACTAAACTTCTGAAATCTCAAGCAATTAAAGGTTTTACTTTATAAGAGCTGCTATGGTCAAGATGCTTCTTCACAGCAATGGAACACTGACTAAGGCAGGAGGTGTGACATTTTTAGAGAAGGTAAGTGACTGAGGGTAGGCTTTGGAGCTCATCAGGATTCCTGTCATTTCTAGTGTTTTCTGCTTCCTGGTTGTGTTTCAAGATGTAAACTCTGAACTGCTTCTCTGACCACCTTTCTTCTTTCCTTCTCTCTACGATCACACTCTCAACGTCTAAAACTGCAAGCCCAACTAAATGCCTTCCTTTTGGGTTGCTTTGATCATGGCAGCTGATCACATGGTCTTATTATAGAAATAAAAAAGCAACTAGTGACATCTCTTTGAACACCTTTTAACTTTTATTTTGAAACATAGTGCTTATTTCAGCTATATTCTTTTTAGATGTAAACTCTTCAAGAACAGGAATGTGCCTTAATCATTTTAATTATCAGTGTTATGCTCATTCCAGAAATGTGCACATAGGAAGCAGATGAACTAATATTTTGCTTCTGTCATCTATTTCCATTTGATATGCTACTTTACTAATAGGCTGTCAGAATTTTCTGACTGAGGGAAGAAAACATCAGCCTAAAATAGAATGAATTATAGCATCTTGTCCACATACCAAATATCTAAATTGTAGACACAGATACATATTTCTTTTTGAAGTAGCAGAGAATAACACAACAAAAATACATGTATCCAAAAAGTTACAAAGCACAGTGATTTGCACTAATGTAAAAATAGCACACATGGGGGATTTTTCTCATGTTTTAGAACAAACATGCTGATTAAAGCATGAATAGAATAGATTGTACAATGGTGACAGGAGTCTCTGCACTGAGGATGTTTGTTGTTTTTATAATTATCATTGCAGATATAACTAATCTGCTCAGTCATCTCTAGGACTGTACCTAAAGCAAATGATAAATCTCCCTGTGAGGGAGAGGAGGGAGGACACAGGGCAGTGGAGGTGATGAGAGATGTAAGCAGAGCAATGCGACTGAAACTACCAGATGCTGGACGAGGCAAACAAAAGAATTTGTAGAGATTTAGGAGAGAGAGCAAGTCTGAGGATGCCTTACATCTGGATCCAACTCCAGAAATATAATTGAATGAAAGGATCTACTACTATTGTTTTGCCAAATGGGCACAGTATCCAACTGCCTTCAAATAAATATTTCTGCACACACAGATTAATGCAGATTTCAGTCTTGTCAGAGCAGCTCATTTTTAAAATGGACAGTGAATTGTGCATACAGAGACTCATAGCCTGTCAAATCACAGAAAACAAGTGTCTGAGGAGAATTCATCCATAAATGGGATATTTATACCCCTCTGTCTCTCTGTCTCTGTCTCTGTCTCTCTCTCTCTCTCTCACACACACACTCACACTCACATGCACACGCACAATCAGGGAGCATCTCAGAAGAGAGATCCGAAAAATTGAAGGAGCAGTAATTTGGAGAGAAATGATGCTGTGCAACAATGTCCTCTGGATATCCCAGGATCACCACAATCAGGGGGGCTACAGTTGCCTGTATAAGACCTGCACAGGACCAAGTCAGGCTATAGTCCAGCCTGCGTCAGGAGTGGCTCATGAGTCCCCACCCCAGGCTGGGGAGCTACTGACAGTTGATGACTGCTACATGTAGGGAAAGCCATTATCCTTCAGAGCTGTGCTTCCTGATAGGTTGGCCATTCCTCAGTGTGTGGAATAGCAGCTATGTGAGTACAGGCAACACTAACTAGACTTAGTGTGTTATGAAGAAAAAAGTAGGAGGGGGATATAGAGATCAGAAAAGGCTTGGAGAAGGTGAGGGGGGTGAATACAATGAAAATTTATTTTACATATGGAATATATAAAATTCCCAAAGAATTAATGAAAAAGAGTCTATATTTTAAAATTTAACCATTGCTTTAAACCACAGAGTTTACATAATTTGTTTAGCATCCACAAGAATACATCCTATCTGTATTGGGACATGATGATAACCTCTGTAACTCAAGCACAGGATTTTGTAAAAGGGCTACAGAAATGAGCAGGGACCACAAAAAAAATCCCCCAAACGCTCCATTCTTGCTAACACCAGCCACTGAGCACAAGCAATCACTACATGTTCATACATGCTAAACATGACCAGCAAGAACTGAATTAAACATAAAGGCATTTATGACACTTTTCAGTAAAGTTGAAGTGCTTATTCCATAGAGTTAGGATGTGTACTGATGGAGCACACCTTTAATCCCAGTATTTGGGAGGCAGATACAGGCAGATCTCTGAGATTGAGGTCATCCTGGTCTACATACCATGTGTGGATTGTCTGTGGATGGACTGTGCATTGGCAACCTTCTTGTGACTGTGACTAAATAGCTGTCACAGACAATGTAAGGAAAGGAGAGTTTACTCTGAGTTAAGTGGTTTTGTGAGAAATGGCCTATAATAGCAGAGACAGTGTGGTGGCAGTAGTAACTTCACAGCTGTGTTCTCAGGGTTGTGAGGCAGCTGGGACACATTATTTAATTAAACAGGAATAAAAGACTCTACAGAAAATAAAGCCAGGCTACACATCTCATATCCACACCCCCTCAACCCATGTCCTCTAGCTAGGATCTACATCCTAAGGTTACAAACCTCCCCAAATAATGCCACCAGTTAAAGACAAAGAAATCAAACATGTGAACCTTTGGGGACATTTTCTATCATGAAATGGCAAGTTCTTTGTACTGGACCCAAAGAATTAAATCCTGAAGCACACACTTTTGTTTACATTTTACGGCTATGAGCAGTGTTCTTTGCTTTGAAAAAATTTAAGTTTCATAACATTTAACATTCAAATAAAGATAGGTAATGTACACTATACTACAATAAGCTTTTCCTAAAACCACTCCAGGAATCCAACATTTCTTCAAATAACTTATTGAAGATTCATGTAACGCTGAGAACTATAAAATAAATTACTACAAAAGAGAAAGAAGATTGAATTGTACTTGCTAAATAAATTCAAGACAGTGAATAGCTGAGTGGGTTTTGACTTTTATTCTCTAGATTTCTGGAGGTGGGAATGTACCTCTGGGTCCATATCAGAACCAAGGCACCTTCACTCTGTGCCTTATTCTCTAGGGCACCTTGACTCTTGGCCTAGAATGGCCTACTGCGCTTGTGGAATCTGAGAGTTCAGGGGAGCCTTGAAGTGTGCAGGACGTGGGAGTGTACGAGGGAACATCTCATCTTGTCTACTTGCACTTCTTCTGTCAGAACTGAGGGACAAAGTGATATTTTAAGCAGAATGAGAGGTGGACTGGAAGCAATGTACACAAACAAAATACATCCTTAGGATGTTGGACACTGATGTAGAAACAGTTGTCTATTTGATACATGTATTAAGCTTGTTATATCTTTCCTAATAGCTTTTTGTATTTTTTACTTTTTATTTTAATCTCCACCAAAGTTTTTACTTTGGATACTTTCAAAGTGTTTAAAAAACTTTTGGAGAACAATACATGAACGACCTGTAGTATTCTACCAAATTTATTAATTAGTGATTTGAGACATTTATTTTTATTTCTTCTCTTCTTTCATATTTCCTCTTCTTCCATCAACACACAGAGACAGAGACACACATGTGCACACACACAGACTCACACACACAGACACAGACACACACAAACACACATTGTTTTCTTGGACTACTTGAAGACATCACAATATCTTGCTCTCTATAAAGTAGAAGACAAAAAAGGATTAGACATATATGAGACACAATGGGGGAAGAGCTATGAGAAAAATTATGGGGCATGTCACAGTTCAGATTTGAATATCTATTAAAGACTCACGTAGTGATGACATAATTGATGGTGGTGTCTGAAACATTTGGGCTGTAGGTAACAAGGGCATGTTCTTAGGGGGAACTGTGGCAGCCTAGCCTCCTCATCTTTCTTGCTTTCACACCTCAGCAAGACATTGTATGGCTTAAATCTGCTTCATACTCTAGAAGTGATATAGAGATACCCCCACATCCATCCTGAGACTAAGTACAATAGATTCTGGCCATAGAATCTGCAGACTGTGATTGAAAATAGTCCTCTTTATGAGTATCCTGGTCTTGTAATAGAGGACTGATGAACACAGCAAAGCAGAGGGAAATGCTAAAGAGATAGCTGAGAAGTAAGTGATGAGAAGAAAAAGCTGAGGACATAATGCAAGAAGAAGACAGTTTTCTCAGGGCAGAGCAGGGCTTTGAGTACTTGTCTCCATCCTCACAGTGTCACACCATCAGCAATAGTTAATAGTTAGTACATGAGGTCAAGGGGTCCTAAGGCATGCTCAGAGAAAGGGAGCAAAGAGTGTGAAGAAAAGCCATAGGGACCGGTGTTGTTTCACAGCCTGGAGTGGCAGAGACATTGATATGGTGTCTATTGTGTGAGGCAGGAGAGAAGAAGCTGGACAATGGAGAGACAACAGCAATTACAGAAGCCTAATGTATGTACAGATAGAAAGGAGGCCATGTGGCTGGAGTGTGATGAACGAGAAAGGCCACAGAGCTTGAGTAAAGCCCAGCCAATGCAGGGCTTTAATACAACTGTGTCACAACATTTACTGCAAAAGACTTCGGCAACAAGGAGAATGTTAGAGCATAGAAAACAACGTGATCTGGTTTAAAAAACAGGGTTTTGTTTTTTGTTTTGTATTCTTCATTTAGGTTAGAACAAATGATTAAAAAGAACCAAAAGAATGCCAGGAAGGAAGATGAGGGAAGTTATTCTGACTCTCCACATGAAAGACAGAGTGACTTAGATCACGATGGATATGATGGAGAAAGTAAAAACTGATCCAGTTCTGAACAGGAATTCAGCACAATTCATGGATCTTCTGAGCAGCCAATGGCTTATGTGTTAACTAAGATGCTTATTTGCTTCATGATGGCAAATGTGTTGTACAGATTAGATGCCTCATACAAGCCAGAACACCTGTCCTGTAATAAGCAGTTGGTTATATTTACTTGTGTGTGCCTGAGTGTGTGAATGTCAGGTACATGCAGTGAAAATGGAGGCCAGAAGAGGGTGTCAGATCCTCCGGAATTGGTGAGAGCCACTGGATGTGGGTTCAGGGAACCAAACCCTGGTCCTTTGACAGAGCAGTAAGTGCTCTTAAAGACCAATCTATCTCTCCAGTCCTGTATTTTATCAAATTTTATTATATTGATTGACTGATTTTTGTGTGTGGTGAGGGGTGCATTTGCCACAGTGCATGTGAAGGCCAGTGAACAATTCATGGATACTCATTTTCTTTTCAATTCATTATATTCAGTACCAAAGAACTGAACTTAGTCAAACTTGCCAGCAAAGTGACTTTGCCTGATGAGAAGTCTCCTACACATACAAATCTTATTTTTTCCTTTTGTTTATCATATTCTTTTTTTCTTTTTTATTATGAATAAAGAAATCACATTTTCTATCCGTGTATATCCTTATTCAAGGTCCTTTTCCCCTCCCACCACATCAGGTCATTCTCTCTTCTCCACATTTCCCCATCCCCACCATGGGCAGGCGATCCCAAGGTCCCAAGGTCCCAATATTGCTCAGTTCAGTCTCCACTCCTGGCAGATTCAGTTTTCTCCCCACAACATCGAGACTGAGTCAGGTGTTCCTCTAGTGGGAGAGGGATTCAAGGTGTTTCAGATCCCAAGCTGTTCAGTGGTTGTGGTTTGCAGGTTGGACATGCTTTGTTTTTTGCTTTTTTGTTTAGAATCCACTAATGAGTGAGTACATCCCCTGCTTATCTTTCTGGATTTGTGATACCTCACTCAGGAGGATATTCTCCAAATCCATCTATTTACCCGCAAATTTTAGGGTATTCTTTTTTTCTTACTGCTGAGTAGTACTCCATTGTGTAGATGTACCACAGTTTGTTAATCCATTCTTCAGTTGAGGGGCATCTAGGTTGTTTCAAAGTTCTTGCTATTACGAATAATGCTGCTATGAACGTGGTTGAGCTAATGCCTTTGGAGTGCCACTGTGCATCTTTAAGGTATACACCCAGAAGTGGTATTGCTGGATCCTTGGGGAGACTGATTCCCAGTTTTCTGAGAAACCACCATACTGCATTCCAGAGTGGCTGAACAAGCTTACACTCCCACCAACAATGGAGGAGTGTTTCCCTTGCCCTTCAACCTCTCCAGCATAGGCTGTCATCTTATTTTTAAAATGAGATGCTATTCTACATGACAATGTCTAAATACAAAATTTAGAGAAAGTTCTTAATACATGTTTTCCAGCATAATGAAAATTAGTGTTATAAAAAACACAATAGATTATTGCATATGGTCAAAATATTTTTAAGTACAAATTTCAAAGGACTTTCAATGTCAATGTGTGATTAATCTATTTTCTCTAAGTATAACACTAATAAGCACACAGCCCAATTATAAAATCATTGCTCTATGTGCCTGGTGATGCAGTAATGTTTGTAGTGGATTTTGATGAAGTATAAGGTTTTGGAATGCTCCATTCTGTCACTACACAGCAGACAGCACTGGGAGAGATGAGGTTGCTCCTTGTGAAAGTCACAGTGTGCCTGGATCTGAAGGCCTGCACAGAACAAGACATACTGATGTAGGTCACATGCATGTGGCTATATCTGACATAGTCCAAGCAAAGCTAAACAATCAGAAGTCAAGTGCCTGCCACTGTGTACCTGATTGTAATTGAAGTCACTAAAATCTACATTATTTTAAAATAATCATTTATATTCTTCTTGCCAATGCTCTGTCCACTTTTGGGACACAACATGAAATAATGAAATAATTTGTTCCTAAAACACCAAAAGGATCATTGAAGTCTAGAATAAACACACTATTTTATATTTGTTTATATTTAAATAAGGCGTATTGCTCAGTTTTCTGTTTTCCTCAAAGCAGGCCTTCCTTTTTTTTTATCATTCTAAGCATATGAATACACATTCTTGGCATTGAGTACATTTTACTAACTTTAATTAAAGGAAGAAAACTCAAAGCAATTCTGCTAAAATCAGGAACAGGACAAGGCTGCCCACACTCTCCATATCTGTTTAATATAGTACTAGAAGTATTAGCTGGAGCAATAAGACAACAAGAGGAGATCAAGAGGATACAAATTGGAAAGGAAGGAGTCAAACTGTTGCTATTTGCAGATGATGCATAAGTGACCCCCAAACACCTTCAGCAATATGGCAGGATATAAGACTAACTAAAAAAAGTCTAAAAAAATATCAGGGAAACATCACCCTTTACAATAGCCACAAATAACATAAACTATCTTGGGGTAATTCTAACCAAACAAGTGAAAGTCCAGTATGATAAGAACTTCAAGTCTCAGAAGAAAGAAATTGAAAATATCAAAAAATGGAAAGATCTCCTATTCACCTGGATAAGTAGGATCAACAGTAAAAATGACAACCATACCAAAAGAATTTACAGCTTTAATGCAATTCCCATCAAAATCCCAAAACAATTCTTCATAGGCCTTGAAAGAATAATATTCAATTTCAGATGGTAAAAAACAAAACAAAGCCCCACAAAAACAGGATAGCCAAAACAATCTGGTACAATAAAGGAACTTCTAGAGATATCACTCATCCCTGACTTCTAGCTCTACTATAGACCTATAGTAACAAAAACAGCTTGGTATTGGCATAAAAACAGACACATGGGTCAAGGGAATGAAACTGAAGTCCCTGACATTAACCTACAAAACTATGAACACCTGATTTTTGACTAAGAACTTGATGTCACCACTATTATCCTGTCTCGTTTCCATGGTGACTGTTTTTCTAGGTTCTCTAAATTTGGTTACCTATACTTATGGGTCTTCAGCAGGTAGTTCCATTTGTAAGTTTAGAGCTTTTAGGAGGTGGGGTCTTTATGGCAGAAGTAGGTCAATAAGGTAAGGCCTATTAAGGTCATCCCTGACCTTGGTTACTGCGTACTGTCTCTGCTTCCTGCTTTGCCATCATGTTAGAAGTCTCTTGTTCCTGCTTCTATAGACAGAATCATTGCCAGCATGCCTTTATCACCATGATGGACACACATTCTAAAACTGTTTCCAAATGTACTCAAAATTCTTTAAATTGTTCTGTTAGAACATTGATCACAGTAACACCGTGACTCACAACATATGAGCAAAAAGGCCCACTAGGTGCTTGGATGGGGATACTGTGTCAAAGATGAACAACTTTAAATGAAAGCCAAGATATCACTTTGCAAAAACCATTCAGAAGAACAGTCAGTGCTCTTAACCACTGAGCCATCTCTCCAGCCCTCTTGCAAAAACTATTTAAATGGACAAAAAAATAATAATAATTGGTGGAATTCCTGATTGCTAGGCCCAGCATAGACACAGAAATAAGAAATGACCTGTTTGAGTGATCTGTACCCAATTAGCAGGAGGAAGAGTTGAGTCATTGTGTTTTTCCCATTTTTGTTTGTTTATTCCTTAAAGATAACACATACTTAAAAACTCTTTATATATTAAAAACTTGGAAAGAGGAAGGATGCAGATACAGAGGCAACCAGCTGTCAATCAAAGTATGCTGTCAGAAGCTTTGGTGAAGAATGGAAAACAATACTCTAATTATCCAGATTAACATCTGGAATGTTCCTCACCTTTATTTTATGTCTCTGTGTGAATAAAATCTACCCATCCTTTATGGCCAGATCCAAATCCGCCTTATGTATTTGGCTTTTCTTATTGCTACTAAGCACCTGAGAAAACACCCAAAGGAAGGGTAGATTTGGGCTTAGACATTAGGCATGCAGTCCATAATGCAGGGAAGACATACTGTCAGGCACATGAGGCATCTGGTCACATTATATCTGCAGTCAGGGAGTACAGAGAGATGAATGATGGTTTCTTTTCTTCTCCTACTTATCTAGCCCAAGCTTCCACTCCAGGTGTTGGTGTCAGCCATTTTCAGGGTAAGCCTTTTCTATGGACACTGGAAACACCCTTGTAAGCATTTCCTTGTTGGTTTGATGTCAAATCAACAATAAAAATTATCCAACAATGTTTTCTCCTTTCTTCTTTAATGTCTATTTCCTTATGTTATTGTTATCTCTTAATAATTTTGTTTTCCTTCAACTATTTGCTTTTGTTCTTTACCTACTGTATTAACTACTTTTCAGTAGCTGTGATAAAACATCATCACCAAAAAGTAACTTAAACAAGAAAGCATATAGTATTTGCTTATAGTTATGAATCACTGGGAAAGGAATAGCAACATGTAGCTAGATCCAGAAGCTCACAACTCAGTCACAGAGAGGAAGTTGAGAGCCTGGAGTGAACTGAGGTATGGCAGTAAACCTTCATCTTCTCTTCCACCTCAGCAAGGGTCCACATTCTAAATGCTCCACAACCTTCCCACAGCACCAGTGTGGAACATTCCTCATTCCAACTACCATAGCTACTTTCTAGTTTATAGATTGACTTTAGTCTACATTATTTTCTTTTAGGGAAATGATCCATAATAGATAGTAAAGAACATTTTATAAGTAATTGAACTGACAGAATGTTTTATTTTGAAACAAAATGTGTTTATATACATGATGAGAAATCTTTCTTCAATGTATACAATATATTTATTCAAATAAAGACCTCTTTTGGCTACATTCCTATCAAGACATTTTATTGAGGATTTTCTCAGACTGATGCCTACAAAAGCCAATGAGTTTCACCCAAGTTATTATCTTTTCTTTAAAATAATTTTTTTAAATCAGGGTGTACACTTAGTTGCATTCCAAATGCTTTAAAATGATGATAATTAGCATTTAAATAGAACCTCACCTGTTCACGAGTTATAGCCATGCTTATTACCTAATGGAATGGTCACACTATTATCTTTCATTGAAAAAAAAATCTTCAAATATAATATGCTGTGATATATGAAGATCACAAAGCCCAGGGGTGATAGCATCACAGATGGTTTACATTTGCCAGCAACTTCAATTTTATGGTATGAAATTGAAGCACGGGCAGCTACTTGTACCGTTTCAGCCCCCCAAACTTAGCATGCAATGTACAACTCATGGCACAACTACCCAGACAGAAATCCCTTCTACAATAACTGCCATTTGTCAAGGAGAAAAATCTTTTCTTTTCAAAAGTGTCTTAATCGCCACAGGACAGCAGTGAACACTAAAGAGAATCAGTCTGTTTGAAACTCGGTAAAATCATTCAAAGCCAGTCTCAGGCTGTGCTCATTCATAAAACACTCCTGATTTTTGAGAGCACCATAAGAGAACAGTTAGGCCTTCAAAGAATAAATCTCAATTCAAGATCCCCATTGGTTTCTGACAGCTAGCTCATCATCTTCCCATTACACTACTGTATCTTGAAGGAATGCCAGGATTTTCCCCTTTTATTCTCTTCATAGATGCCAAGTTTATATTACTAGTCTTCTGTTGCTTAATTTTCCACCTGATGAGGTCATAGGGAAATAGTAGATGAGAGTTGAAGCAAAGTTGATAAAAGAATTATGGTACAACTTGAGGAATATAATAGAAGGTGAATTTGAACTGGCATTTTTAATTATATTATAAAAAATAAATATTCTTTATTTTTCAAGAGACAAAACTTTATCTTCTCATCAAATTTTTAGATTCGCAAAAAGAGAACATGAAGTAGGGAGCTCTCAACTCAGTTTACCACTAACTAGCTGTGGAATTTTGAGGGAAACTAACAAACCTTTTTGGCAAGAAACTAGCACTGCAGTATGAAAATAAGAAATTAAGTACTGATCGTCTCTTAAATTTGATATTTTGTTGTCAGATTCTGTAAATATATATAGAAAATTACAAAGTAAAAAGTCTCTATTGATGTGATTATTCACCTGGGCTTTTATATTTTGGCATAATTAGCTTGTATGGAATCTTACTACTCAATTCATTAGTCAAGGATTATATGAAATGTATCTCTTTTTTCATTTATCCTTTAAATCAGTCCTGCCCAACTACTTTTAGAATTTTGTTTTTGCTATTTTATTTATTTATTTCTGAGACAGAGTGCTATGATGTTGCCTGGAAAATCACTAGGTAAAATAGGTTCTTTTCTTGTTTGTGGTTATCTTCCTGCCTCTGACACTTGAGTTTTGCAATTAGGCACATCCTCATATCTAGCCTCAACTGCTGTATTTACCTTAGCATAGTTAGGTCAAGGTTCAAGCATTTCTGCAAACAGCATTTCCATGTGCACACTCATTGAATCAGTTGGAATCTTGAAACAGTGTCTATTTATGGATTTCACAGAGAGGTTACTAAAATATCCAAATACCAAAGAAAGAATGATTTAAAAAAGAATATCTGAATAAAAACTTGTATTTATATGAGAAATATGCACATAGTTAGAAACAGGAAGTAAAATAATCAATGTTATTTACAGAAGTCAGGTATTATATATCAAACTTCAAGGAAGACTCAAACAATAAAGACTCATTTGCCTATTTAAAAAAATGGATTTAGGAAACACAGTTACACAGATTAGAATGAGGAGTATGTCACATGGAGCACATGGATGACTCTCTGTCACCAGACTGAGAAGCTGAGCTTCCAACTTTAATCAAACTGGGCTTCTGATAGTGATCAGTGTGTGGGTGTACATGTGAAAATATGCCTGTACCTTCAGTGCACACTCCTACATAGAAGTGTATACTTGTTTGGGTCAGAAGTCAACCTTTTGTACTGTTTTTCTGGAGTCATGCGCTACATCTTTTGAGGCGGGGTCTGTGAAATCTGTGGCTAGCTGATTATCTAGGGTGGCTGAACAGCCAACCACAGGTAGACATCTACCTGTTTCTATAACCTTACATTTATCCACCTGCATTGTTCATCAGTTAAGCTTTTTCTATAGCCCTAATGGCTGTTGTGCTTTAGTGTTTACTCAAGTCCTATAGCAATTAAGAGTCAAGTATGAACTAACTCCTTTATGATGTTGAAGAATTAATTTAAATTCTTGTAGTCATACTTCCTACACAGTATGCTTCCTATGCTGGCCTAATTCTTAGCCCTGAGCTCTTTTCAGTTCAAAGTGACAAATGAGTCATTGCAATCTTAGAAGACCACTGAGAGGAGGTGATGACTCACAGCAAAGTATATGAATTACAAATGTGTCATCATAGTCTCATTTGCTGGAGTGGCTCTCTGGCAGCACTTGGTGCTGTCTCTCTTGAAGATGTCCACAGAGATATATGTGAGAGGTTAGTGGTTCTTTTCTTAACAAAAGGGAAGGCCACAACACAGCTGATGAAGACCTTGTTATCAATCATCAAGCTGAATGTTGTAACATGAGTGTCAAGCATGCACTTTGGAGGTTTGGTTAGAGTGCTTTACAGAAGAATTTAACATCCCTGGCCTTCTGCTTGTGACTAACTCGTATGATTGATGATCAGTAGAGAATGGGCTTCTAATGAGTGTAGCCTGGGGGGAGGTGAGAGGGAGAGGGAGGGAGAAGGAGTGAGGGAGAGAGAGAGATGTGTGATTGTCACTGATGTTTACAAGGTGACTCTTTTGAAGAATTGACTTTTGGGAGGGAAAATAAGACAGGTCATATGTTGGGTTGCCTAGAGAAAATGAATGAGTGGGGAAATAAGAACAAAAACCCAATGGAACCAAGACAGAGAAAATTATGGGAAGAAAATTAATCTTTTACATATCTGTCACATACATGGCCATAAGGAAGGTGGTTTAGAAACATATCCTTATTTGTTTTTAATAGTAATTTATTTTATAGAATAGGAAATAGTAAATAAAATAGAATGCCCTGATCTATTTCAAAGGCTGATGGCACACATAAGTTCTAAGGTTTTTTTTTTCTACAGACAAGACTTCATAAACAAGACAGCTGTAGTTGCAATTTGGCCACTGGCTGGAATTCTACATTTAAGGTACTACACAAAAAGTGGCCTAAATACTGCAACAAAGGATCCCATATAGTTACATATTCCTAGTTCTGAGTTAACAATATTTGTCTCAGAAGTGCCTGGCACATGCTCCACATCCTTAGTGGTTACATTATCCACATGTAGTGTGCTCAATTTCAGTGAGACAGCGTGGTATGGCAAAGCTACCAGTACATGCTTCAGCTATTTGATCTCCTTCTATCCATGGCTCTCACTGAATATCACACTCTCCAATACATGTGCTAAATCTGGGCTATCATTATCTTAAAATGAGCTCAGACTGACAGCCATTTTATTATTGGAAGGCTTTGAGAAGAATGTGTTCCTACCAAGATCTAACCTTGGTAAATGCAGTGAAAGGCCTGAAAGAGTCTAATACATGTTGTTCTGAAGGCTATTTTGCAACTCCAGAGCAGAAGCAGAGATTCTACAAAGCCTCTAGCAGAAGGCAGTGACCATTCATTTTACCACTTGGCAATAGCTTTTGCTTAGTGTATAAAAAGCCTTCATATCAGTCCTTATAGACAGTTCAACTTCCCAAAGATATCTGTACTTTAACTAGCACCTTTGAAAATGTCCATTAGACACTGGTAACATAAAAACAAACAAAAATTCCAGACACAAAGTCTGTGTAGATGTGACCAGGGATACTGCCTTTTAAGCTAATCAGGTTCTACATGTACCAGCTGGGATCAGTGCAGGCACCAAAGCACATGAGCTTGAAGTAGAGGAGCTATGGCAGAGAAAGGCAGAGAACACATATGCATGAGAAGTTTGAAGGTGCTTTGCCGGTGCCGAGATGTTTTTCATAAACAAAGTTGAGAGACAGCTCCTAGGAATAATATGTCAGAAAGGGAATAGATACACCAGTTCGCTTTATGTTACTATCACAACTACATGAAATGACTTAACTCTAAAGGGAAATGGTTGATTTCACTCAGTTTCAGAAATTCAAAGATAGTGTGACTAAATTGGCTTAGTTCTTACGCGGAAGTAAATAATGACCACAAGAGTGTCAGAAAAATGCTCACACCTATAGGCAGAGCAGAGAGGATGTAAAGAGGATTACTTAGGTGCACCAAATAGAATATATCACCACACCCTGTAACCAAAGGGATCCCAGTAAGATGCTGCCTCTGCTGCCTCTTAAGGGAGGAAAGGAATAATTTGGTTTCTATCTCCAGGTCATGGTCCATCATTGAGACATGCTTGGGCGGGAACTCTAGCAGGAACCTCAAGGGATCCTTCTTGCTGCCTTGCCTCCAAGCTTATGCTCATCTGGCTTTGTTAGGCATCCCCAGAATGGACTGCCTTCCTGGGATTGTCACCATTCCCAGTGTGCTGAGACCGTCACATCAGTTAATAATTAAGATGATCTCTCACAAATATCCCCAAAGGACAATCAGATGTGGGCAATTGTGATTCTGTTCTCAGGTGATTCTAGGCATGTCTAGCTGACAGCTCAATATAACTAGGAAAACATTCCAAAGAATTGAAAACAGAGATATGTACCTCAGTCTTACTAAGTAACCAAATGATAAAGAGAATGTTACACTATGAAACCATGTATAGGCATACACAGTCATGGAGAAATATAGTAACAGAAAAGGCCACATGCAAGTAGCTGTGCAACATTAAGCTACTGCTTCCTATAGTGATGAGTCTAGACTACTATACTGGACATTAGAAGTGTGGATTCTGACATAGCCTCAGCTGAGGTGAGGGAGTTGGGTTCTTCATTGCTTTGTTCTTAGATGAGACATGCAGTCTGTCTCAGTTTCCTAACTTTGGAAGCCTGAAGCAGCCAGTGGATCTTGAGCAAAATGACACTGAGGTGGGAGCCAGGCTTTCAGGAGACACCCATTACTAAATAGATAGTAAGAGGAAGAGAGAAGTTTCTGTTTCCCACTCACATGGTAATGGGCATAGAATGTAGTAACCCACAGTATGAGGGATAGAGCTTCAAAACTAACTACTCTTGGTTATCCATGGGAATCTGATTAGCATGGATCTCAGCCAAGTCTTCCAGTACAAGAGGGCTCAAGGAAGAACACAGCTCTCACAGTGAGCATGTGTGCTTCCAGAGACTCACATAGGAACGAAAATCCAAATATCTGCCTCTGCAAATGGTGTTTGCTCACTAATTTACTTTCATTTTCTTTGTATGGGTGTTTTGGCATCCACATCTAGCACAGTACCTACACCCCCTAATAACTTGCTACTTATTTGAATCTGTAGATCAAATGACTTGAAGGCCACTTTATGTGAACAGTGTCTAATTAAGTTAGTAATGGGATTCTCAAAGTTTGGCAGCTGTGTGGAAGACAAACAGATGTTATTCCAGAACTAAGAAAATTCAGAACAAGGTCTAACACAGTTTACTATACAGAATTGAACCCAAAGTGTAGTATTGATGGATTACAACAGTTTTAATTGTGCCAGTGAGTCTCATTTTGGGTAGTTACTGAGAACACTTTTCTTCTGAAATGAAATATATTAAGCAGGTTTTGAACATAATCTACTCAAAAATGAGAAAGTCATGATGGGAACCTGCTGATACAGGGAGTCAGATCACTTGCTTTTATGCTGTTTTCATTAACTACACTTAGAAGGTTCTTTGATTGAGCAAATTTAGTTGTTACAAACAAAGAAATAAGCTATAGAATATGAAGGATAAGACTCCTGAGTGATTTAAATTGAAGCTTATTATTTATTTTTCAATCTGCACACCTAAACCTTATATTAATTTTATGGTACCATCTGTGGTAGAAATAATTAGAATGGAAGTCTGACTGTAACAAAGGCTCCTGTTGAAGAATTTATGACACAAACAGCACCAGAAGGGTTCCAAAGTAATTGCATAAAACTGTATTGTTAGATATTTACATAGGAAAGGTAAATCCCATCATATCTGATACTTTATTTCCTTAGTCACTTCCTCTGGGCTGTGATTACCTTTCAACCTCGTGATAAGAGAATTGTATTTGAGGAATTGCTACTCCAGAGCCATTGTGGAAAATGAGTACAGCACTGGAAATACCCCAGCTCTGTAGCTCATTAACTGCCCTTTTCTCGGGTGTTCACCTAGAGTACAGAATGCTTGGCTTCCTTCTAAATGAATGGCGGCAATTGCCAAACAATTGAGGAGCTGTTTATATATAGTTTCCTTTGTATCAAAACCAGACAGGCATATGCCTTTCCACTCATAGTGTGGTTAAAGCATCAACACCCTTGCTGATAACAGTATGCTGAGGTACAGAGTTAAGCATCAACACCAATAAACAAAAAAAATTGTAAAATATCTTACTTTTGTCTATGATACACTAAAGAACCTTTTCTTTAGTTCACTACAAAATAAAACAGTTATTAGGACATGAAAAATACGGCATTTGTAGGGTTGGAGAGATGGCTCAGAGGTTAAGAGCACTGACTGTTCTTCCAGAGGACCTAAGTTCAATTCCCAGCAACCACATGGTGGCTCACAATCATGTATAATGACATCTGGTGCCCTCTTCTGTATACTGTATACAAAATAAATAAATAAATATTTTTTAATAAGAAAAATATGGCATTTGTTGCTTCAAATTGTGCACACACATGAAATGATTTATAATGGAAGAGATTTACGCAGGGTTATCTGTCTATCACAGTGTCCCAGCTACATTTGTTTGGAAGAGGGTCCTCATGTGAGTTGTACTCACTTTCTAAAAGTGACAGAGTAACTTAAACTTTCCCTTTTAGTATTACATTCATCAGTGATGGCCAAGAGTCCCTTTTAGTATTACATTCATCAGTGATGGCCAAGAGTTAGAAAAAAGGAATCTGAAATTCAAAATGCCCAACCTTCCTGATTCCTTTGACCTCCCTTAACTAAGATATAGTAAAGTCACATCCTCTTAGACTTCAAAATCCCTGAGGCCATCTCATGTTTCCTCCTCTCAGATCAGGGAATTGAAAGGTTCTAGTTCTGGGCTCCTTAAGATGTCTCCAAAATGAGCTGAATATCTTTTCTTTTTTTTCTCTCAGAAATCATTAGTGAGTCCAGTCAACCCTTTAACCACCCATCTTCTATTTATGGATCCTGAGAACATTCATCTGGGTGGTCTGGGATATCAGTGAGGATCTTTACATAATTTCCCACACTGCTTCAAACTCCAGGCCTCCCTCAGCCCAGCTGATGACTATGGTGTCAACATTTGCTCTTTAACCACCTGCCCACCTGTGCCTTCTACCCAGTTGAGAAGGGAGAGGTTATATGTTCTGCCATGTGGTCGGGTTGGCCAATTTTAGTCACTGATGTAGTCAGCTTTAGTTTTCTAGTCATGCGTTTTTATTTCTTGAAGTCCTCTGCCCTGACACACCATGTAGCTCTGACCCCACTCCCACTGTCTGCATGAAATCTTACGTCTTCTGTGTCTTCCCCATGCTCCATTCAATACTATTGTCTTCTCGTAGATTCAGGGCTCTCTATGGACAAGTTCCTTATTTTAATCAAATGGGAATCTCCTCCCATAGAGCATAAAAATTCACAGTTAATTGTTACTGAGCTGTGAATAACGGTCTATGCTCAGGAAATAGCTCTATCATTCTACAATATTTCTTGGAGTGATGTTCAATCTACTGCCATGATCCCTCAGGGGCTTCTGTAGTTACTGCCTGTGTTGCACAATTGGAAAGCTGATTTTGTTTGTTTGTTCTTGTCTTTTATGCTTAGCAGGCATGCCTACAATTTTAGTTTTTCTCGGATGTTCCCCCTCCTCACTTTAGTTCATGAGGTTTGGGTGCATCTAAGATTCAACAGTGATTTACAAATTGTCTGAATGTCCATAATTTAATGATTTTGTACCTCTCAGGACTAAGGTAGAAATGAGCTAGACCAATGAGAGCTACAGCAGATCTTTACTGCAGGGCATGTGAGGCTATGTGTAAATAAGAGTCCTGGTTCTCCCATAAGATCAGCTGCATTCTGGGACTTGGGAATATTGCCAACAGCAGTAAAGAGATGACAGAAGAAAGCCAAGCATGGACAGCAGACTCCACGGTGATATTTGGAATTCTAGGTCTTGCTGTACTTCCACAACATTTACTTCTGATTCTCTGAGTCATGTTAAATGAAAACTATTTCTTATTTTGCTTAAACCACTCTGAGTAAATTTCTGCCACTTACAGCTTTAAAAGTGCATCTCAATCTGGACTCACATTCAGCTTTTCCCAGATTTCAGATTAGATATACATGATTTATACTCTTCTTTTTTCAAATATATGGAACAATACTGTAATGAACATATTATTATTATGTATATAACAATTAATTATTATTAAATTTTCACCAGTTTGCATCTGTGCCCTTTTACTGAATGAATCCTCATTGTCCAACAGTTTTACTAAGGACTTTAGTACTGAAGACACTCTCTCATTTGCTAGCGCTGATCAGAATATCTGAATCTCCATTTTATCCAATGAGCGTATTTTGGTTGAGCTCCTTTAAAGTTTTTTTTGTGCTTTATTTTTGTTCAATGTATAGTTGTGGAGAATCTGATGTGAACAAACCACTGCTAAACAATGATAATTCAAATCAAGATAACAGGTGTTTAAAGGTTAATTTTAGCAAACGAAAACTCTATAGTGTTAGCCCAAATACCACAGAAAATCACCAATGGATTACAGGGAAAAAAAAAAAAAAGAAGGGTCCTATTGAGTCAGTCTACCTATTGATATGGGATGTAAAGTCTTGATTACCAATTATTAATACAGAAACTAATGAGGTTAAATGCACATTTCAACATGGTGCACATACAACCACATAAAACCTGAGAAAACTTTAAAAGAGTTCTAGAGTACAAAAACAGAGCCCAAAACAGGTTCCTAGTTGTGCCACTGGCTTGGGGGCTTGAGCTACAGCATGGCAGGTATGCAGCATGCAGCCTGATTGCAACATAGTGGGTTCCCAAAGTTTCACAGGAGTCTTAGTACGAGCATGAACTGCATATGACCAATTTAAGGTTTCTGTTAATGCAGGCAAAAGGGAACAGAGTAAACATGGTTTCTTGGTAGCAGGTTTTTTTGAGGTTGACCTTTGTTTGCTGTGGACGAGTAAAGTTGCAGCTCTCTTAAAAAAGGTTTCCTGACTCAGCATTAGCAGCAAAAACTGTGAGCCTCTTTTAAGAGGCTTTGCTGCCAAACACTTAAATGAGGTTCATGAGTTGCAGGCAGTGGTGCTCTACTTGGTGGCAGTATGAACCTTAAAATTCCCAGAGTTGGGGTGATAAATATGGTTCCTTCTCCAGTATCATTGCAATGAAAGTAAGCTCTCACACACCTGTACAGAGATCTCTACTGTATAAACATACACTAAAGACAGATTTGGATGAAATAAAAAAACTCTCTACATTTTGTATAATGTGCTTAAAATATACTTATGCTTGGGAGAGAAAAGTAAAAAGGATAGAAAAAGTCCTTAACAAAGAAATAGAGTTAAAAAAATACTAAAACCAAAAAGCCATAACAAAAAATGTTCAGGAAATCTGGGAAACCATGAGAAGACCTAACCTGGGAATAACAGGAATAGAAGAAGGAGAAGAATACCAGCTCAAAGGCACAGATAATGTATTCAATAAAATCATAGAAGAAAACTTTCCTAACTTAAAGAAGGAAATGCCAATAAAGATACAAGAAGCTTACAGAACACAAAAGAAGTGTGACCTCCCCAAAAAGTCCGCTCACCACATAATAATCAAGCATTGTGGATGAATGGAATCAAATTGAGGATCTGAGCATTAACGTATGAACACCTGATCTTCGACAAAGAGGTCCAAAATATTCAATGGAAAACGATAGTATCTTTAACAAATGGTGTTTGGAATATCTGGTTGATAGTGTGTAGAAAAATGCAAATAGATCCATGCCTGTCACTCTGCACAAAACTCAAATCCAAGTGGATCAAAGACCTCAACATATACCCAGCCACTCTGAACTTGATAGAAAAGAAAGTGGGAAGTACCCTCCAACGAATTGGCACAGGCAACCGACCACTTCCTAAATATAACACCAGTGACACAAACACTAAGAATAACAATCAGTAAGTGGGACTTCCTGAAACAATGTGATAATTTGAAAACTTGGTTCCCTGTTGGTGGTGTTGTTTGGGAAGTTTAAGAGATGTACATTTGTTGAAGAAAGTGTGTTGCTGAAGGTGGGCTTTGAACATTTTAAGTCTCATACCACTTCAGGTTCAACTTCTCTGCCTTTCTCTTTGCATTTGAAGAAGTCTGTTCCTAGCTTCTCACTTGCCACCTCTGATTCTCTTCCATGCTTCCCTGCCATGGTGGGTTAATACTTCCTGAACAAGAAGTACAAATACACCATTCTTTGGACAAACTGCCTTGGCATAGTGTTTCATTGCAGCAGTGGAAATGTAACCAATGCTGGTACCAAATGAATCAGATATTTTTTATTGTTCCTATTTTCGTTATTTGAAAGGAAATAGAATAGAGACTTTGTAAAAATGTTCTGATTCACTTGTTCAGCTTCTCTGCTCAGACGTGAGCTAAGAGACAGACAGCTCCCCATTTCCAGTTTCTCATCAGTTGTTCCTCCAGCACCATAAACACAGGTGAGTCTTTCTCCACCACCTCGAGCAAAGTTAATTTCTTTTCATTTCCATCTTGATGCAGGCAGTAGGTCTGGTCTGTGTAATTGCTTCTATTTTCACTTAAAAAATTAGTTATCTTGATTTGGAGACAATGCTTGTAAACAATTCAGTTTTTATTTTAAGCCTTTTTGTCCCACTCTATGCTCATCTAACCCATTATTCTTTTCTCTCCCTACAGTTTTAATTATCCTGATATAATCTTCAATGTAATTGAAGAAAATTGTCTTGCAATTATGAGCATAAAAGGGATATCAAGCCGGTGTCCACTCCCTCTCACCTGTGTTTACACTCCCCATTGTGCATTGTTGGCTGATAATTGGTGTGATGAGAGTTGTGGAACTATTTATTTACTGTCTCTTTGAGGACTGTCTTCTGTGTCTGTACAGTACCTGGTGGAATACAGGGAAATAGCTATGAAAGGTCTGTGTCTAAGCATACAATGCTCCCCAAACTCTAGCTGCAGTCATCCTATTTAGTTCTAGAGGGCAGCTGTACATTGTCTAAACCTTAATCATGTTTCCAAGCTTTGAAAAATTATATCTTCAAATTAAATATTTTACTGGCAAAGATCCTCTGTAATTCTGCCATATATTTTTAAAATAATGATAAAAGGTGAAAAATCACACATTTTAAGTGGTGCTCGGTCATGGTGTTTACCTACATTCATTTGAATGTCTCAGGAAATAGAAACAAAGAAGTTTGCTGTAGGAAGAACACAGGGAGCAGGAAGGCAGGTGAGTGAGTTCACAAGAGAGGGAGGAAATGTCTTCATTTGCAAAGAGTCCATTCCAGCAAGAAATTGCAAAACAGACCTGTTAGATGAAGAATAGACTGAGGGATTTGAGGAAGCACATTCTGCTAATCTGAGAACAACCAGAGACTCAGCAATGAGGGTGTGCTATTAGATTCCAGGTGTAAGTAATCCACTGTTAATTAGCACCTTTCCTTTGTCAGCTCCCAATCTAATTGCAAGGATAGTATATGCATGGTTGAGTCTTCTCCTGCAGAATCAATTTATTCTCTACCATGTAGTCCACTAACTACATGGAATCCAGCACCTATCTTGTATACCTCTTCCCAAAATGCAACACTCCAACCCCCATTTTTCAGTTACCTAAGACTTCAAAGATTCCTTTAAGCACTTTGCTCAATAGATCATCTGTTCTACTTACCAACATTCTTGAGTTGGGTTGGATAACAGCAGTAACACACGAGACATGTTGTTAGAATTTTGTGTAATCTGGCATGATATGATAATGAATCATCTGGTTATCTGATGACAAGTGTCTATAAATGCAGAAGCCTCATGGGGATGCGGCAGGAAGCAGTGGTAGGTAGCAGGAGCCACTTAGGAGCTGTTTATATGTAACGGACTTTATTATTATGATAGAGGAATGTGGTTGTGATAACAGAGAAGGGGGAAGGGAAGAGGGAGAGAGAAAGAGAGACATAGACAGATAAAATATGGGGAGGAATAGAAATGAGGAGCACTCCTGAATAGAGAACAAAGACAAGAATGATATTCACTGGTGGGAATTCTTAAATGGAGAAGGACTTCAGAACTCATGGGAGAGTGTGGCTTCAGAAACTAACACACGTGGCAATACACAGAGTAATAGAAATTGGTTAATTTTTTCTTTTTTATGATTTTTTTATTTATTTTTGAATAAAGTCTCATTTTTTATCCATGTATCCCCTTGTTCAAACTCCCTTCCCCCTCCCGCCCCTCCCAGTCACTCTGTCTTCTCCCCATATTCTTTTTTTTGTTAGATTGTATGTTTCTTTTATTATTATTATTATTATGAACAAAGAAGTCACACTTTCTAACCTTGTATATACTTATTCAAGGTCCCTTCCCCCTCCCACCACATCAGGTTATTCTTTCTTCTCCACAGAAATTGGTTAATTTAAGACGAATGAGCTAATTAGTAATAAGCCTGAGCCATAGACTAAACAGTTCATAGTAATATAATCCTCTGTGTGTTTGAGACTGAACTGCTATGTGACACAGAAAAAACTTATGGCTACAGATGTGAAGATGACTGTCCCTTCAGAAGCAAGATGGAATAACTTGTAGTGCATGAGTTTTAGTTACAATTAGTATAAAACATTTAAGGTATATGCAAGTAGAGGTTGCTAGACACTTTCTAAGTGATAATTTTTGCTATAAGATGTGGTGGGATTATGTTACATTGTAAATAACTGTCCAACCTACTGGTTTACTAAAAACACTAACTGGCTGAATGCAGACAAGAAATATGGGCGGGGCTACAAGACTAAGAAAATTTTGGGACTAGAAAGAGCAGAGCAGAGATTCCAGCAAGACACTACAGAGACATCACTACAGAGACATCATGAGACACTAGCAGACACAAAGGAAAGAAGCTGAAATGCCGCTCTCAGAAAAGGTACCAAGCTACATTGTTAAACAAGAGAAGAATTATGAGTTAGCTTAAGGGTAAAGAGTTAAGTTATATGCCTGAGCCCTAGACTGATCAGCATAAAATTAATGTAAAAGTCTGTGTGTTTCTGTTGGATGGCAGGTTTGCATGTCTGGACCAGAGGCCAGACAGGTCACAAACTTCATACTACAATAGGAGGTTCCAGACATTCAGTGGAACCTCTAGTTGAGTTGTTTAGATGATTTCTTGTTTTCACAGGTATAGAGGATACTATTTTTCTCTTATTTGTACTCAAGTTCTCCATTGTTTTCAGCACAGTGAGTTGCTCTTTACTAATTAAAGCACGCCTTTCTCAATTCCCTAGACGCTGTTTCCCTGTGGGTTTTTTTTTTTTTTTTCTGTACCTCTTTTCAGGTCTTCTTGGACTCTCTGATGGTGCTACCTCCTACCTTAGGTCTTCTCTCTCAGTTGACTATCTTCTTCACTCCACAGATTAGAAACCCATCTCTTGGCCGAGACTTTCAGATATGACATGTTTTCCTCAGCATTAAACAGTCTCCTTGAGGCTTCTTCTCAAATATCAGGAGGTTCAAGTTCAAATTAGCTATAGGAGACTTCCAGTCTTCTTTCAAAAACATTTTCCCAACTATCATGACAGCACTGCTGTCTTCACCTGTGAGGCTCTCTCCTTCCCAGAACCCACTATATGTATCCACCACTAACCTGATGGAGTCTACCTGGAAATCATTACCAAATACACTGAATTCTCTTTCTGCACTGCTCCTATCGTAGGACAGTCTTGCTCATGTCTCATAACTTCATATTTGTCCACAATAATCTGCTTTCCACAGTACTCCAGCATGTTCTTTGTTAAAATGATGAGTCTTCTAAGACTGCCACCCTACTACAGAGACAAGACCTATTTAGTATCCCTGTGTTTGCAATGGTGAAGGAGGAACTGGTACACAGTATATTGTGAGCAAATACACAAGTAAACATGTTTCTCTACATCCTGAGGTTCCTCAGGAGTGATGCACATTTTTCTTGTTTTGTTTTGAGACAACATGCTGATGTCACCAATTAACCTGCTCTAGATGACCACTGAGTCTCATGGAACTGCTTATCTGACTCTGCAGCTCTGTGATTATAAGCACGTGTAGTCAGACCCAGTCTTTTTACATGGGCTCTAACTCAGGTCCTCAGGCACTCATGGAAAGCACTCTATCCACTGAGCCATCTCCTCCCTAGCCCACCTTGTGTTTATTTTGCAATTTCTTTATGTAAACTAATTTTGAATTGTCCCATAGTACTCTCTTAATTTGAGTTAAACAGACTTTAAGAATCCGAGTGCAAATGGAAATATTCTCCACTGTCATTATTTCGATGTACACCTTTTTACTTTCAGAAGTGTTTCTTGCACCTGAGTTTTATTTGTCCTCACTTCTATGATTTAGGTTATAAACTATTTGCTGCCTCATTAGATCTTGTGGATGTTTTCTTTCATTGTTATCTGTAACCAAGGAAATCTCTTCTGTCAGTTTAGTGCAGCGCCCTGAACTTTGGGCACTTGATGAATGAAATGTTTCGGGGGCGTTAGTTCATTCTCACATATTATATTTGCTGTGCAGTGACAGGGATGAGGTCACAAATTTTTAACTCATCATATTTTTGTAGTGGGGCATAGACACTTTATGCCCTTTTGCTGGTCAGTGTATGTATTTCGACAATCAATAGAAGCTGGCACTAAACATCCCCAACATTGGATCAGAGCTCATGAAATAGAATGAAGGCCAGATGCATTTTTCAAAAAGTGCTCTTCCTTCCTCTCTCTGTCCACGTTCTTGACATCAAACACTCACATTATCAGACAGCTACCTTGACCTCGGTGTATGACGTGAGCATGGATTCACTGATGGCCTCTGAGGAGACTTTTGTTCATCCTATTAGTTACGTTCATCTTTATTTAGCTAGAATTAGTTTTCATACCCAAAATGAGATCATTTATCAAATGGCTTTTACTTTTTTTAAGGTTATGAAAAGGTCGAATTTGTTTTGTTTATGACTTGGGCAGTTCTAATTTCTATAACTTTCATATCTCCTCTTGGAGAGTTTGCTCTTCTGTGTGCTATACCTACATTGACAGTTTATATTTTACTCATGTTAGAAAGAGGAACTTCATCTATATAAAGGCTATAATTTGATGAATTTAAGCAGATATATAATCTTGTGAAACCATTAAAATTATGGTCTCAAGACAGATGGCACTATTTCCAGCCCAGAAATATTCATTGGCCCTTTTGTAACTTATCCAGTTCTCAGCCTTCAGTCCTAGCGAAGCATTAATCTTCACTACTATCAGTTAATCTGTAGCTTTTCGAACAGCATTGAGACTCTGTGTGCAGCATAGTGTCTGAGTGATTGCTTATCATATGTTGTCTACAATACTTCCAGACTATAACACACAGATGTGCATACATGTGTGTATATGAGAATATACATGTATATATATATATGTACACATGTGTATATATGTGTATATCTTTATGTATGTATGCATGTATGCATTGTGTATTTTATTCTAGGCAATTTTTGTTTCATATGTCTAAATAAAATTTAGTCAAAGAATTGTGGCCATACTTGAATCTACAATTTAGATAATTCTGGTCAATTAGTAAGAGTGAAGAAGACTGAGAAAAATGAATACTTTTACTTATGTTCAGAAGGTGTCATGCACATCTATTGTTGAAACCATGAGAATATTTTATAAAGAAACAAAAATGATTCTGGAAGAGTTACTTCCTACTCAGTAAAAAATTAAAACTTTTCCATTAAAAACATTCAATAATCCTTTTGCTTAAGAGACCAAGCATCACCATAAGAAACATTCTGAAGTGATTAATTTAGATGTAAAAACATAATAAGCATGGGAAGTATTGCCACTGTTTCTGCAGGTTCACAGAAATCTGATTTGGGTTCCCACACTCTTTTCACAGGAATATTTAAATAATTTGACTGTGACAAGCCAAACTGTTTTGAGACCTCATTGAAAGTCAAATGAAAACATTAATCACATGCAAAAATATTCTAGTCAGGCATAGAAATGCTGCAGGTTAGGAAATAAGTATGTTGCCTATGAGAAGAAAAATCAATTGACTTTAAAAAAGCAAGTGTTGGTTCAAGTCTACATGGTCAGCATTGACTGAAAATCACCAGGGTTTCAGGAGCTGGCTTTGGCCTATGAATTAATAGATAGCCTTGAGCCATGTCCATATGATACAATAAGTTGGTTTGACTAACTTTTTACCTGAGAAAATTAGAAAATCAGGTTAGTGAAAGTACTAATTATTTTTCTTCTGTTTCTCATTGTTTTCTGTTTTCTTTATTCAACTTTTTTTGTGATGAGGGTGTAATTTAGTGACTAACATAGTTATTCTTAACACAAAATAACCAAGTTAGTGGTTTATACAATATGAATAGTAATTAAGCAAAAGAACAATTTTTATATAGTAAAATATCACATTTATATTGAGTGAAAATTACTTGTTCTGAATTCTGCATATGGTGCAGCAAACTGTTAAGTATATTGTGTTGTTATTCTTTCATAGTTGTTCTAGTTAATTGGGACTAAATATCAATTTATACCTGTGTTTTGGATTGTATGAATATTCAACATGGGTAACAAACTTAGCCTGTCACAGAAGCTTTATTGCTTGAGTCATTTTGTAAATCTCCTTAAGCCTTCCATTCATTTTCTGTTTAAAAGTACCCTCAAAGTTAGAAACACTTAACTAGATAGGGCATGTAAAACACTGAATTTGCTAGCTGAGGCAAGTCACATTAGTAGGTATTACTCCATGATCCTTGATTTTTTTTATAATAAATTCCTTCCTGCATTTGACAAATGTTATTTGAATGCCTACTGAGGTACCAGGGATAGAATAGTACAGCATGCATAGTGCCTGCCCCAACAGAAAACCTCTTGTACAGTAGGGAATGAACTGGAGTTCAGAGTGATATTAACAGGGTCGTGTTAACCCCAAATTCACAGCAGTATGAGGGATATGCATCCTTGAGGTGGGATTCCTGTATAAGACACTAGGAGTAGACAAGACTCAGTCAGACACAAACAGCCCAGGGTAAGATCTTTGCCAAGCATGTTCTCATATAGATGTTAGAGATGTAGCCTAGCAAAAAGACAAAAGTTGAAGCCATAACTAAATTCTTAGTTTTTGTCTCTGCTACTCTAAAACTAAAGAAATTTGGCCATTAGCAGCTCATTAGCTTAATATTTAGGGTACAAAAGGAACTTTGCCAAGGTTAATAAGAGTTCAGGAGAAACTGTCTGCCCTCAAGGCCACCCACTTCTAACAAGAGGTTCAGTGTATCTTTCTTATTCTTTATGTAAAATGAGAAAAAGAAATTAAAGGAGGTGGAAGAATTAGAAGATGTCTGTGATCACTAGTTTCTTTCAAAAGCCCTGTTGAGTCAGGAGGCTTCTGGAGGATGACCCTTACTGAGACCACACACAGTAGTAGTCTGTTAAAAAGAACTCCAATCTCAAAGAAAGGGGTCACCCAAGAACCCTGATCCTTTGCTCTGAATGGGCTAATGATGGCCAGCTGCTACTGTAAGAATTCAGACAGGATTTTCCTCTCCACTATAGAGAAGGCAAACATCATTAGAGCCCTGGCTATTTTATCCATAGAACTGGGTGCCTTTCACCAACTTCTATAGGGTTTCAAAGCCCTTATATGAGGAGAGTCTACTGACTGAGAGTACAGTTCTTCATGGAAAATGTTAAATGTAATTGATACGAAGACTGAAGACTGCACTGCAGCATTTAAGAGCTGTGAACATTCTGTGAAGCTGCCCTGATATTCTCCCCAGCTGCTGTAGATAAGAATAAGCCTTTAAAAAAAAAGGAGTTTGCTATCCCTGAACTTTTTAGTCACCTTAAAACCTTCAACCTTCAGCACCAAGGTAAGTCTCAGTGCTCTGTAAATAACCACCTGACAGCTGGACTGAGACCTGCAAGCAACTCCTGCTTTCAATGAACTTAAATGAACAGACATTTCCTGTGTAGGGAGGAACCTTTCCTGTGTAAAACATCTCCAAGATTGTATGGCTGATTCTATCTGCGATGGCTTTGAAGAGCTCTTGTGTTGTGGGCACACAGATTTTCTTGGAGCTAGCTCCGTGCCTAAACAAATATTTATTGCCTATTCATTCCTTTGTGTAATTCATGACTATAAGGTAAAATCCATTCAGAAAGATCGAAGTAGAACTCAGTTTCTACTAACTGAAGTCCAAGATGTCTTAACATCTAAGGGTGATGGCAGAGACCCTTTGGCTGTAAGTGGCTGACCTGCTGTTTCCACCAATGTCTTAAAATATCTTGATTTATGACTTTGTCTTGTTACTATAAAAATGCCACACATCCATTTTCTCCTGAGAACATGAAATTTTGGAGCTCTAAATCTGTTTTCCCAGTCTCTGGCCACTGATATTTTGCTTCTACAGCAAAATGTATCATTCCATTAAGATAGGTGAGTGATTTCTGATTTGACAATTAAAAGCAAACTTTTTTGTGGGAACATTCTCTAATGTTTTTATGACCTTACTCTAGTACTCACCAGAATGGTGTTTCTAATGAAGAGGAACACAAATCTACACTCTCTCCATTCTGCTCATGGAGAACCGTAGTCAGGAGTAGTCAAGTGAGTCAAGTGATAAAACCAGGGAGAATCCGTGATAGGAATGTCAGAGCTAGTTGTCTCCCAGGAATCAGGAAGCTGTGGCCCAGTGGAATTTTTCTTCCCTGTCGTCTTTAAATAAAGGGCAGAATAGCCTTCTTCACATTTATTTGGATATTCACTGAGCTGTATTTCTGAGTGAGCTGGTTGGCCCTAGGGAAAGGAAGCTGTATAAGAATGCTAATGTCCTACAAAGTCTCCATGAAAACACAGCTAAGTCTTGTTGTCTCCAGAATCTACTTCTGATGACTCTTTAACCATGAAGTTTGTCACAGCTGCTGAGTAAGGAAGACAGGCATCACCGCTATGGGAAAGAGCCCTGTGGAGAGTCACTGAAGGCCCTAAATACATGTAACTCAAATTCTTCCACAGCTAGAACTATGTGTGAGGGGATTGTCAATGGATTCCACATTGAAAAGCTCAACCACAGGTCTCAGTGAAGGCAGAAATGTGATCAGGGTCCTTTCCCCATTCATCACAGAAAAAATCCATGTGCACTTCAGATATTTCCAGAGCCTAGTGGAAGGAGTTGTCCACCTGTAGGATGATAGGCAAAACCATAGCCATACAATTAACATGGAGACAGACAACCAGAAGCACACTTGACCTTGGAGAATATTATGTTATACTGAAGAGATGGCACAGTGTTAATGACCTGAGTTTCATCCCCAGGATACATATGGTGGAAAGAGAAAACTGCCTCCTGCAAGTTGTACACTAATATTTACAAATGCATTGCAGCATACAAAATTAAAGTATAATAATTTTAAAGGCCTTATTAAGTAGTAAAATATTCTTTCAGAAAGATGATAAGTGCTAACATATTCTCTCATTTAAATCCAAGAAGTCATATACCTGTTACCTAAAAGTTATGTTAAAGAAAGTTTTAATGACACAGGCTAGAGAAGATTCTATAAGGTCAGATTATTTACCCATGCACTGACTGGCATCCGTCTGTTTTACTGTGTCAAATTTATGCATTAGTGGCTATTAGAAATATAATCAGTAGGAAAGAATTATTCAGTTATCAAGCCCAATCCTTGCTTTTAACTATTAATTCTGACTCTGGGTTCTTGCACACATTTACTGAAAGTTAAACATCTTCAGTACCCAACATTAATGCATTTCAGCATGTGGAGGTTGAAAATGATGAAGTGGAAAAGGAGGAGATACCAGAGGCAGCGATAATATCATTACTGAAAGGTTAGCTGCTCAGGAAATCGACAAGGCACCAAGAAGGCATCCACTGAGTCTCCTAAGAAACAAGAGCAGAGCAAAGGGAGGCCAGACAGAGAGAAGCTTCTGTTGACATTTTCAAAAGCCTCCTTTGTGTAGGCTGGGTCTCTGGAGAATGGAAGGCATCCATGCAGTGAGCTAGCAACACTAGAAAACTGCAGGTCTGTGAGATCTGCAGCAGCCTCAGGGAAACATGGCAGAGGGAAGCACCCTTGCACTCCTTCATACTTGGTTCTTCAGTGAAGGGAGGAAAGGGGGTTTCAGGACAGGAAAGCACCCCTGCACCTGGCTTGGAAGTCCCCAGGCTGTGGCTGTTTTGTGATAAAGAAAAGGAGCAAAACAAACCACTTAGAAAACCAACACTGAAATTTTCTGTCAAAGGAAATGTGGACTTTTGCATCACAAAGTTTCTGCTCAGGACTTTATGTGCTCTATGAAAGACACGAGAATCTCACACGTGGCTTAAAACATAACTTTGTGTGTGTGTGAGTCGGGATCTAAGTGGGATGGATGAGCTGTGGTTCTGATGCCACTTATCCAAGAGATCGGCTGGGGCAGGTCTAATAACTCCAGTGGGACGATGGATGAATGCAGACATCAAAACGACTCCTTAGACATGAAGGAGTTTAGTACTGGAGGGAAGTTAATGAGGCATTGCATAAGAGAACTATTTTTAGAACTAGTGCCGTCAAAATTAAATGAATTGTTCTAATGGGGGCAGGTAAAAGAGGGAGAATTTTAAGTGGCCCTCAGAGGACATTTTAGCTATTTCTGTGGCTTCAGAGAGAACTAACTACTCAGGCCTTGTGGCATTATGGTAGTGCAGTAGGGAAATTGGGAATCAGGCTGCAAAGTTGTTCCTAGTTGCAACAGTTTAAGCTATAGATGGAATATGCTGAGGGGAATTGTGCCATAATCTGCCTCTGGTAACTGGGCAGTGAGGACCGTGCGGAGCATTCACATAAAGTCATTTTGAGGCAGGTAGAGAGCTTCTCTTTAGATAATGAGTACAAACTACAGAGTCAGAAGAAATTTGTGGTTTCTTTTTTAAGTTCTGGGAGCTGATGACAAATGTACATATTTCTAAGTCAGAAATTCATATTGGAGTGGAGGCCAAACATTAAAATCAGAGTGAATTCCCCCAGAGGGTAGAGTGACCTGTTGTGCAGAGTGGCTGAGGTACCCTTCTGCTGGGTGTGACAAATGAGGATCTATGAATGGTGGACTTGACATTACAAGCCTGAAACACTGGCATTCTATGCATAGATATATTCAATCATCATTAAATTCTGCATTACTCTGTGGTCTGTAAACTTGAATATATTCATAAGTTATGTCAAATATAAAAACATTTCTTGTGTTGTAGTTGCTTGTGAAGAAGAGAAATTGCTTGGAAATCTCCACTGTCACTCAAAGGCTAAACCACAACATCCATAGTATAGGCTATGAACCTTCTTTAGAAACTAATGAGTTTTGGCACCTATTCTCTGCTCCACATACCAAGGAACTTATACATCTCTGAATTCAGCATTAATCATTGATGGAATGAACCAATAACCATATTATATTTAGCATAATTATTTTCACAGCCCCATATTGCAGTGTTTGTGCAATCATGGAAATGGCCCACCCTTCTTGTTCAAATCTTTACAGCCTCAAGTTCATCTTGAGGCATTCAGAACTAGCCCATTCTATGGTTGAAATCTCAAAGTATATCTTAAATTATGGGACCCAATTTGATAATCACACGTTTGGGATAAATCTCTTTAAGTTCTAAACTCTGCTAGAAAGTCCTAGGGTCTGTCATTCTTACACACAACCATATCATAGCATAAACCCTAGATAATTTCAAACATTCAAGAAGCATTTGATATGTAGTTCATAAGTGGAAAGGGTTAGAAAAAAAATTGTTTCTAAAATCTCAAAGGCCCTCTTGGGATGATGGATTTAAACTAGACAACCATAAAGCCAGAGCAGTCACCAGTTTTACAAGTGTCCACAGTTTCCTGTGGACCTCAGAGAAACTGTAGTTGAATCATGGATTTGGTCTGTATATGGGCATTAGAGTTCTCAAAACCGTATTAAACAGGTGCAGTGTTCAGTCACACAGACTCCATCCCTGCAAACAAGGACCATGTCTGGTGGATAATTAGAAAAACAATAAATTACTTTGTTTGACTGTTGTGTTTTTTTTTTTTTCCTTTATTTTGTATTTATTAAAAAAAAAAAACACAGTAAAAAGAATTTAAAATGTGGAAGAGTTAACAATAACTATATAGAGGATAAGAATGATAAGCATGGCTTATCAAGGGTAGACATACAAATAAGATTGCTACACCTATATTTTCTTTGTGTTCATCTTTCCCTCTGAATTTTTTTTTTTT